>JAQZBX010056169.1:0-18242 GCA_029593785.1 Cabassous unicinctus
TTTTTTTTTTTTTTTCATTTTATTTTCAAAAAAGCTTTAGTTTACAGAAAAGTCACATAGAGAATATAGTGGATTCCCCTATACCCAACACCTTCCCCCTTTCCCCTTTCCCCTCTTAATAACATTTTACCTGCAGATGGTACATTTGTTACAATTGCTACTAACCATGGTCAATGGTTTACATTATGATTCATATTTTGGCCCATACACTTTATAAATTTGATGAAATTTAAAATGGCCTGAATCATTATTGCAAGATCATGCATAAAAATGCCAATGCCCCAAAATGCCCTATGTTCCATCTATTCTCTTCTTCCTTCCCCCTCCCCTCATACTTATGGTAACCACTAAGTATTGCTTTTTGAAGAATAAGATTCATAGCTACTTGCAATAATATTAAGAGCTTGACATATCCATATAAACTGGATATATATTAAGAATGCTGTTAATCTTAATATGGACACACATTGTTTTTTTTTTTTTAATCATATGCCATGAAGTAGAATTCAAGTTTTGAAATCTGTAGCATAGTTAGAAAGATGTAACTTTTGTTTTGGGTTAAGTATGGCTGATTTAATCTTTATTTTCAAAATCAATGGCCCAAGAAATTGGCAGTTAAGAGACATCAACTTTTGATGTTTCTTCAATTGATCTTATTTATAGTCCATTAATTCTTTGTTTAATAACAATAATAAAGATAATGATAGGTAACATCTGTTGAATATTTACTATGTGCCAAGCACTTGTCTAAGAATAAGTTTGAATAAGAAGAAATAAGAATAAGTTTAGAAAGAAGAATAAGTTTGCACATTTTATAGATAAGGGAATAGAGGCTTGAAATATTTGTACAGCTTGCTTAAGATGTTTCAGCAAGTTGCTGCATGAGCTGGAATTCAAGCCCCTTTCGGCCTGACTCCAATGTTTTGGTCTCGTTAGCCCTGCCTTATAATGTGTCTAGATTGTATTTCTGGAAAAAAATGCATCTGGTTAAGGAAGAACAGAAACAGGAGGAAAGAATTTATGGTTTCTAAGTGAAAATTTGATTCAATGAATGAAAAAATTGGTACTTATCTTAAATGTTTGTCCAAGTCTAAATAGACTTAGTACTTTATTAATAGTTCTAATAAGAATGGCAATCTTATTTATCAGGTCATAGAATATAAAGAATATGAAAATTATTTGATTTAAGTACATTGAGTCCAAGAAAGTAGAAAAGGGTGTCACAGAGCAAATAGTGACAGCAAATAGGGAAAGCAGGAAAGGAACTTAACACTGTTGGCTAATATCATTTTACAAATTACCATTTGATACTCCTGAGTATCACTGCATTCTATGTAGTTCATGTATTAGGAATGACTATAGCTTAATTACTTAGTTTATATATGATGCAGTTTCTTTCTTTTAACAATGGACATGATAGTACCCATTGCACCCTGTGCTGATTGAGTTTCTGCATGTGAAATGCTCAGCTCAAAGCATGGCTGTGGCAATCTTAACTTTTAGTTCAATGGAATTGTTAATGTGTCTCCTGGTGGAAGCACTCCTCCTTTTGGAACTAAGACCTATAGAACCGCAGAGCTTAAGGTTGCAGAAATAGGAAGCAAACATTTTCCTAGTAGATTCCTAGGGGTATCAGTAAGGGGTTCCATTCCCATAACCACCCCTTCATTCTTGAACCAGTGAATCTTGGCTATGGGATAAAAATAGTACCATAGAGTGGACATTGATTCACCGTATCCTGGAGATTATTGCCCTGCCTTGCAAGCTATTACCACCTAGTTGGCACCATAATTGACTCATCAAAAGATCATTCCCCATTATATTAATACAGCTGCTTCAGAATGATGGGGAACATGGTAAAACCAGTGGATTCCATGAGCATGTGCCCATTCCTGTACAGCATTTTCTGTGAAGTGGATTCCTTGATCAGAAACAATGCTGTGTGGAATACCATGAAGGGGATAATGCATTTACTAAGTCCACAAGTGGTAGTTTTGGCAGAAGTATTGCATGTGGGGAAGGCAAACCTTACCTGAAATATGTGTCTATTCCAGCTAGAACAAATTTCTGTCCCTTCCATGGTGGAAGTGGTTCAATATAATCAACCTGCCACCAGGTAGGAAGCTGATCACCTCAGGGAATGATGCCATATCAGGGGTTGAGTGTGGGTCTCTGCTGCTGGTAGATTGGGCACTCCGCAGTGGTTGTAGCTAGGTCAGTCTTGGTGAGCCCATACATAACCACCATCTCTACCACTGGCCACTTTGATCATTTACCCATTGGGCAATGACAGGAGTGGCTGGGGAAAGCAGCTAATTGGTATCGACAAAACAGTTCATCTTATCCACTTGATTATTCACATCTTCCTCTGCTGAACTCACCCTCTGGTGAGCATTCATGTGGGACACAAATATATTCATATTTTCTGCACACTCTGAAAGGTCTATCCACATGCCTTTTCCCTAGACCCTTTTGTAACCAATTTTCCAATCATGTTCTTTCCAAGGCCCTGATCATCCAGCCAAAACATTGGTGACAGCCCATAAATCAGTGTACAAATGCACCTCTAGCCATATCTCCTTTCAAGGAAAATGGACGACCTGGTTGAAGTTCTGCCCACTGAGAGGACTTTCCCTCACCATTGTCATTCAGGGTTGTCCCAGAAAGCAGCTGCAGTGTGACAGCTGTCCACCTTTGGGTGGTATCTGAATATCATGCTGAACCACCTGTAAACAAGCGCCAAGTTTATCTTCCTCAGTCAACAAATTGTAAAGAACTCTCCAAGAAGCTATAGCTGTGGGCTGAAAAAGAGAAGATAATATGGCAGGAGTGGTAGCCATGAGCATTTGGGCCACTTTCTCATGTAACTTGTGCCTTCAGGAACTGCTCAAGTCCTGTCTTGTGTATACCAATTCCACTTTATCATGGAGTGCTGCTGTGCATATCAAATTTTATAGTTTGTTGGGCCGTATAACACCTTGCTCATGATAGGCAACTCTGGTCTCATGGTAACTTGGTGGCCCATGGTTAAGCATTCAGTTTCTATGATGGCCCAGTGTCATGCTGAAGCTGTTTCTCAAGAGGAGGGTAGCTATCTAGAGGACAGCAAAACTTTTCTCCAAAATCCTAAGGGCTTTCATTGTGGTTCTCATATAGGGGCTTGCCAAAAACTCCAGGCAGCATCTCTATTTGTCACTGATACCTCCAGCACCATTGGATCTGTTGGATCATATGACCCAAGTGGCAGAGCAGCTTACACAGCAGCCTTGGCCTGTCACATAGCCTCCTCTCCTGGTCCCCATTCAAAACTAGCAACTTTTCTCATTACTTGGTAAGTGGGCTAGAGTAGCACACCCATGGAGAAATATGTTGTCTCTAAAAACTGAAGAGGCCAAATAGGTGTTGTGCCTCTTATTCAGTCATAGGAGGGCCATAAGCAACAGCTTACCTTTTACTTTAGAAGGGATATCTTGACATGCCCCACACCACTGGACACCTAGAAATTTCACTGAGGTAGATGGCCCTGGTATTTTTGTTGGATTTATGTCCAATCCTCTGGCACACAAATGTCTTAACAATAAGTCTAGAGTAGTTGCTTCTTCTTGCTTACTAGGGACAATCAACATGATATCATCAACCTAATGGAGCAATGTGATGACCTGTGGGAAAAAGAGATGATGAAGTTTCCTGTGGGCAATATTATGACATGGGGATGGAGAGTTGATATACCCCTGAGTTAGGACAGTGAAGGTATATTGCTGGCCTTGCCAACTGAAAGCAAACTGTTTCTGGTGGTCTTTACTAACAGTAATTGAGGAAAAAAAATTGCCAGATCAATAGTTGCATACCAGATACCAGCAAATGTGTTTATTTGCTCAAGCAATGATAACACATCTGGAACAGCAGCTGTGATTGAAGTCATCACCTGGTTAAGTTTATGATAATCCACTGCCATCCTCCAAGATCCATCTGTTTTCTTCACAGGTCAAACAGGAAGGTTGACAGGGGATGCAGTAGGTATCACCACCCCTGCAAGTTCTTGATGGTGGCATTGATTTCTGCAATGCCTCCAGGAATTTGGTATTGCTTTCAAGTTACTATTTTGCAAGGAAGGGCAGTTTAGTAGTTTCCACTTGACCTTTATTACCATAATAGTCTTATCCCACAAGTTAGTGTAGCAATGTGGGAATTTTACCAGTTGCTGAATATGTCTATTTCAATTATGCATTCTGGAACTGGGGAATTAACTACAAATTGGGTCCAGAGACCCCCTGGACCCACTGTGAGATGGACCTTAGCTAAAACTCTATCAATCATCTGACCTCCCTCTACTACTCTGACTGGTGAGGCACAGTGATATTGTCTCCTGGAATTAGTATCACTTCTGAGCCAATGTCTAATTGTCCCTGAAATGTCTGATCATTCCCTTTTCTTCAATGCAGTTATCTTGGTAAAAGGTTGTAGGTCTCTTTGGGGAAGGCTAGAGAATGATTGATTAACAGCATAAATTTTTGGCAGTGTAGTAGAATTCTTCCCCAAGGGGACTTGGCCTTCCCCTCATTCAAAGAGCTCTGGGTCTGTAAACTGTCTCAAGTCTGGGAATTGATTAAGGGGCCATGACTCTTTGTTTCTGTAACTCAATTTAGGGTTTTGTTGACTTGACTAGAACTCTTCTGCTTAGATAAAGTAGGAATTTAGTAGACTGCCTTTCTATTTCACTTCTAGGTACACCAGGATCTATTAGTCAATGCCATAAGTCTCTGCTACTCAGACTATTTTGATTGCTGCTTTGAGACTGCTTTTCATTGTGGTAGCTACCCCCACCTTGTCTTTGGTAATTAAGTGATTCCACTTTGCTTCTGCCAACCCAGGATCCATTCATACTTATTCTGTTTAAGGATCTCAGTTCAGTGAAAGCAGTTCCCATGGTAATATCTTACCTACAGAAAAGATCAACCACAGAGCTGGAGATGGAGTTAGTCTCACAAATTTATTCCTCACAGCAAAATTGCTCAAGTGAGTCCTTTTGCTTGATGTGCACAATGCCAATACAGTGACATCAGGATTCTGAGAAAAGAGTTTTTAGCAAAGGCCAGCCCAGACAAGACTAGGGGACAGGAATTTGCTCAAATCAGTCTCCCTGAGCTGAAAGTTGTGTTGATTTTTATGTGATTTTAGGGGGGCTGGTTTAGCATAATGAGGCAGATGGATGTGATTATGTGAGGTAGAAGGTGGGTCTTAGCTGAACATGCACTGTTTCAAAACATGCTTGGTCATATGTGGCATGTAAGAAAATGGTGGTGCAATGGCAGCTGTGGGCAAGGATTTTTACTTTTATATTGAAGAAAAGGTAACTTTTAGGTCTAGTTTCTCTTAATTGTACATGTTCCTTCTGCTAGATCCAGTTTATTCCAGTTCTCAAGTGAAAGACAAAAAGCAGGATCTAAACTGGATTTGAGGATTAGATCATCTAGTAGTTTCATTAACTACTAGATACAAAGGGTGAGATAAGTTTCCTATTAATATACATAAAGGGGATCAGGTTTTAAAACTAAGGAAGTAGAACTTTAATAAATCAGTAGGAAAGGTTATTTCTGTCAGGCGTTAGTGAAACAGCAGCTTCAACAATGCTGGTGAAAGGTATGTCCTCAGAACATTCCAGGGTGGGAGAGCAGGTCTTACATGATAGATCCACTACAGTATTTCAGTCTCTCTTCTCTCTAAGCTTTTGCAGTACCTCATCTACATTATATCAGGGCAATTTTGGCATTTTGACCTCAGGTAATGTCAGCCATATTTTGGTCCATGTCAGCCACCTGAAAAAACTGTTAGACCCCTTTCTAACTCTTCAGGCTATACTATTGAGTCCAGAATGTCTGCTCAATGGGCTTATATCAATAAATTCAGCCTGATCCAACTTTATATTCCTTCCACCTATATCCCACACCCTCAATATCCATTCCCACATATATTCCCCTGATTCCTGTCTAAATAAATTGGAAAACTCTTGCAGTTCTTTTGGAGTGTAGTGTACTTTCTCATGGGTTATGCTTTCTACATCACTTTTTATGTCTGTTGGGATTTCAGTCTAGTTATAGGTCTGGAAGAAAAGAGGGGTGGTAGGGTAGATAATAAGAAGGATTAGAAATTTCTTCCCAGCCAGTTACCTCAGGGCATTCCATTGAAGTTTCATCTAGTGAAACAGGATTAACATCTTCAGGTTGAGGCTAGATGGAACGACCCTCAGGGCACACTGGATTTCAGGAAACTGTTTACTCAGGGCAGTCTGGAGGTCAGGTGTCTGTTTCCTCAGGACAGGCAAAAGACTCAGTAGAATTTAGAGTTTCAATGCCCCCCACTGCCATTATTACCAATCCGTATGTCCTATTCCAATTTTCAGGGTACCATTCCTTTCCATTCAATGCCCTCACTTTAACGGTAGACATTCTGCAAGCTTGACAATTTAGTTTCCATTGTAGCTCTGCTAGTCACACAATGAGAATATTGGTCTGGTTTACAGAGATCTCATGTCTGTGGCTACACTAAATACAATTTTTTTTCAGGGCACACATAGAAACTTTCACATCCTTCATGAGGTGATTAAATTGCAAATATGAAGCCTTCAGCTCATCCCTTTCTTTTATAACTTCATCCAGCATATTTAGGAATAACCAGCCAACATCATACCTTTTAACTCCACAAATCCCTATTAAAGTGTCAAAAATACTCTCACCCAGAGCCTGGACTCTTAAAAGCATAAAAATAACTTTATCCAGTGGTGATATTTTGGGTATCTCTATTGCCAACTCACATCATAGACTATTGGTGATATTCAGATTCTTAAAAATAGAGTTATTCATATCTTTGAGTCTAATCAAAGTAAAGAACCAATTACAAAAACTCTGTAACCAATTCATAAACCCTTTTTTTAAAGATTCTCTTCCTCAAGAACCACTAACTAAGTTGTGTTAGTCAGGGTTCTCTAAAGAAACATATCCTGCATGAGATATCTGTAAATATGATGAGATTTTATAACATTGTCTCACATGACTATAGGAACAACTTCAAATTCCATAGGGCAGGCTGTAACCTGGGAACACCAATGAAGGTTTTTGATGAATTCCTTAGGAGAAGTTGGCTGGCTGAAGTAGAGATGAAAATTTTCTCTTCTCACTGCTGAAATCATCATTTCTCCTTTTAAGACCTTCAACTGATTGAATGAGATATCTCTCATTGCTAAAGGCAATCTCCTAAGTTGACTGTAGATGTAATCAGCCATAGATGTAATCAACTTACTAATGATTTAAGTCCATAAAATGTCCTCACAATATCAATTAGCCCAGTGCTTGCCTGACCAAACAACCAGGCACCATTACCTGGCCAAGTTGATACATGAGCCTATCATGACAGTCCACCCCTTGTCAACTTGGCAGCCATACACATCATCTTAAATGATATATAATCTCTAATTAAAAAACAATAATAAACATATTTTTTGCCTAACAATATTCAACTGTACTACATACAATAGAAATGCAATAATTATCTTCAGATTAGGGTAGAAGACCTTGGGTAATATTCACTCTTAAACCTGATATTGCATAACATAAATATTAATATTGATCACAGCAGATTTTAGCAAACTAAAACAATGTCACATAGTGATTTCTCAAAAACAGAATGACTTTATTGAGGTATTAAATGATTAAAAATATTTTGTACAGTTATGTGCTATTTAGAAAATTTTATTTTCTTATTTTAGAAATAATGTATTGGTGCTAGTATGTTGGTTCCCAGTCTTTCTTTTTACTGTAATCTAAAATCCCTCTTTCTCTTTTTATTTTTTCCAAATTGTTAGTTGCTGAACATGTTTTACACCTCCCACATGCATCATTTTATGCCACAATTCATTATATTATATATTGACTCATACATATAAGCAATTATGAGTACGTTTTCTGGATCATGGCATGACTATATAATTGAAGATTTTAAATGATCGTCATGAGTGTTCCATGAACCAAATGTGTTTATATTTATCCCTTCCACATCACAACTTTCCCCATTGTGGTTTTGATATATCGTGGGTTGGCATAAGAAATTAAATCAAAATATTTTGGGAGTTTTGTGGAAGTTGCAGATGATACATGAAGGCCAGCAGATGACACAGAAAAAGTTTAGAAACTCAGAAATGCATAAAATGCATGTGTAGTTTGTATAGTAGTGCCTATGACGAACTAATTAACCCAAATTTTACAATAAGGTACTGTAAATGCCTCATAAAAGCAAAAGAAAAAAATTCAGACTTCTTCTCTGGTATGAAAGGGAGGGCCAAAAAATGTTACATGGATTTTCCAGATCAAAGGGGCACCACATCCCATACCCCTGCAATATGGTAGTGATAAATGTATTTAAGGAGTTCATAATTCAAATACAATTAGTTTATAATTACATTGGTAACAGGATGTTGGTAATAAATATGGAATTGTTTTTAGAAGAAAAGTTTCTTTTGATAAGAAGAAATACACACACACATTTTTGCATATGTGTGTTTCTGTTTGTGTGTGTGTAAAGTATGATGGCACCCCTGCAATGATGATAACTCCTTTGCTTGCTGGTTTTCCGGCACGAGGAGTCTGAAATGATTAGGTGGCAGCTGCAGATTCATATTTAGTGGTACTCATACAATGTGGCCTGATTAAAGATCAGGAAGCAGAAAACAGGATGTCATGACCCAGAAATTCTAAAATAGTGAGGATGGAAAGCACAAATTCCTCAAGAAGATCATTAGGAGTTGTGATAGTTTGAAGCTGCATGTACCCCAGAAAAATACATTCTTATATTTAATCCATTCCTCTGGGAGTAAATCCTTGTAAGTAGTTCATTTTGATGAGGTTACTTCAGTTAAAATGTAACCCACCTCGGTCAGGATGGGTCATAATCCTATTACTGGCATCATTATAAGTGGAATTAAATTTGGAGACAAAGAAAGCTACAGGATGCAATAATTGGAACCCAGGAGAGAAGGGAGAGACCAGTAGACACTGCCACATGCCTTGCCATACCATATGACAAGCTAAGGATCCCAGGATCACCAGCAGCCAGCTCCAGAACACCACAGTCTTCAAGACAAAAGCATTTCCGTGATGATACCATGATTTGGACTTTCTTTTATCTTCAAAACCATTAGTAAATAAATTCCCATTGTTTAAACCAAACCACTGTATTGATATCTACCTAAGCAGCCGGAAATTAAAGCATGAGCAATGGTGTACAGAGATTGTATTAAACAGCCAAAGGGGTGTTGATGTAAAATACCAGAAATCTGTTGGCTTTTATAAAGGGTATTTATTTGGGGTAGAAACTTACAGTTACCAGGGCATAAAGCATAAATTCCTTCCCTCACCAAAGTCTGTTGCCACATGTTGTAGCAAGATGTCTGCTGATGTCTGCAAGGGTTCAGGCTTCCTGGGGCTTGTTTCTGTCTGGGCTCAGCTGCCCTGCTTTCTCCACAAGGCCAGCTATATGCTGTCAGGCTAGTGGCTCATCTCTTTTCCCTGGGCCTCTGCTGTGTCTAATGGAGCCTTCTCTCCTTCCTCATGTATCTGCTTCTCTATGTGTTTACTTCCCGGGTTCCAATATCAATACTCCAAACTCCCTTCTCTGTGGTGCAGTTTCTCTGTGAGTCCAATCAAAGCCTAAATCATTATTTAATCAAGCTAAAAGTGAAACTTCTGAATCCAATAGAATCTAATATTTCCAGAGGAGCAGACCCATTTACAAACATAATCCAATATCTATTTTTGGAATTCATAAACATTATCAGACTGCTACAGAGATACTCCTTATGGTGACAGACCATCATATAATGGCAGATGTTTAAGCCATATAACGGATCCTAACACACAGCTTCCTTACCTCACAGTATGTCATCTACAACTGGCTCCTTGGTAGCCATTTAAGAGGCTATTCCAATGTTTTATGAGTCTGCCATTTTTTGGGCAATGTGCTATATGGTAAGAAATATGGACCTATGGTCATATGCCCATTGCCTTACTTCCTTGGCCACAAAATTGTTTCCTTGGATTAAGGTGATATTGTTTGGGATCCCATGTCAATAAATTACACACTCTGTGGGCCCTTGGATAATCATTTGACTGAAGCACCATAGACAAGAAAACAAATCATACCCAGAATACCTGTCAGTCATTACTGGAAGAATTTCTGCCCCTTCCAGAGTGAAATAGGTGTGATATGAACTATTTTTCACCAAGTGGCTGGTTATTCTTTATGGTAGGCAGAGTTCTAGGCTGGCCCCCAAGATGTTCCACCCTAATGCCCATGGGCATTGGAGGTTATAGCATTTAGGAGTATTAGCAGAGAACCCTGTCAATGCTTCTACAGGCTTTCTCTAAAACACAACTTGTGTACATCACTGTCTTTTCAGGTATAGTTTTTTATATTAGTCAAAAATCTATTGGCTTTTTTAAAGGGTGTTTATTTGGGGTAGAAGCTTATAGTTATAAGGCCCTAAAGAGTCCAACTCAAGGTACCATAAGAGGTACTTTCTCACCAAATGTCTGTTGCCACGTGTTGAAGCAAGATGCCTGCAGATATCTGTGAGGGTTCAACCTTCCTCTTTCCTCTTAAGGCTCTGTGGTCCCAGCTTCTGATCTCAGCTGTAAGCTGGAAGACTCGTTTCTTTCTGGGATTGGCTGATTTGTTCTCTTCATGAGGTCAGATGTAAACTATCAGGCGAATGGCTCATCTCTCTTCCTGGGGCCGCAGAATCAAAGCTGTTAAGTTCTTTCCTCTTCTGTGTCTATGGAGCTCTCTCTATTCCTCTATGTATCTTCTCTTGTGTGAGTGTCCATTTATATAGTCCACCAAGGGGGCAGGGACTCAACCTTGCAAGCCCTAATGGTGTGTTCTAATCAAAGCCCTACTCTTGATTTAATCAAGTAAACATAAAGCCTTTGAATTTAATCAATCAAAAGGTATTATGCCCAGAGTAACAGACCAGTTTACAAATATAATCTATATCTCTTTTTGGAATTCATAAATAATATCAAACTGCCACATTTTGTAAAGAACCTTTCTCAAAAAAAAAGGAGCACATTCAAAGCACATTGTTTTAGTAAAAAGCTAAAGATTTATTGTAAAGCACAATTTAAATATGTGTGTTTACAAGATTTCTTAATGACAACATTTTGCAATTTGGCAAAGTAAGGGCTAAAACGCTCTCAAAACAAGTTCACTCTGGGACTGGTTGAGGCATCCTTTATAAATTCTTATACAAAGTATAAACATCACAACAGTGGGTGCTCACTGGTAAGCATTAATGTATGATACATCAATCCTCACACTTTGTGTCCATGCCCACATTTCAATCAATATTTCTGTTACATAGACCTTATTGTCTTCAATTGTGTAAGCATGTTACTTTAAATTTTGATAAATGCCAAGCCATTCACCAGTGCCCAGGATTCCAGTTATAGCCTTCAATCGGAGAGTTTTTCTCTGTATACAAATTGACTGATCAGACCCATTGCCTGAAGCTCTGCCCACTAAAATTTCCTTCACTCCTGTCTTTCAAGGATACCCTTAAGTGGTCCTTAGTGTACCAGCATTCTGTCTTTGATTTACACTGACTTACCAAGCCAACCATATGTAAACTATGCTCAGGATTTTCTCCTCCTCTGATAGCTGTTCCTGGGGAACCATTCATGAGGCCATAGGTGTGGGGTGAAGGTGGGTGTTAGTGCAATAGAGATTGGTGATATGGGAAGGTGAGGACAATTATTTATGCAGCTTATTTGTGTCCTCTGTTGTATTAGTCAGCCAAAGGGGTGCTAACGCAAAGTACCAGAAATCTGTTAGCTTTTACAAAAGGTATTTATTTGGGATAAAAACTTAGAGTTACAAGGCCCTAAAGAGTCCAACTCAAGGCTGCTTTCTCACCAAAGTCAGTTGCCACCTGTGAAGCTCTTCCTGGTCTCTTGGGCTTTCTTAGCTGTTCAGCTGCTCTATTCTCTTTGGCTGCAAACTATCAAGCAAATGACTCATCTCTCTTCCTGGGACTTTAGCAGTTTGAGCCTTCTCCTTTCTGTCACATGGCAGGACCAAAATGACCAAGTTCTCTCCTCTTCTGTGTGTCTTCTTGAGTGAGTGTCTGTTTATATCACCCCAACAAAGGGAAGGGGTCTCAACCCTGATTCACGACCTACTGACATAGTTGAATCAAAACCCTAATCTTAGCAGGTAAATTAATCAAAACAAGTCAGCTGAATCTAATGCATTCAAAGGTATCACTCCCAGAGGTATAGATTAGTTTACAAACATAATCTCTCTTTTTGGGATTAATAAATAATCTCAAACTGCCATGTCTGTCTTACTATAGGACAATTTTGGTTATACTATTTCCTATGATATAATCTACTGGATGTGCCCAACTCTTTAACTTAGTTGGTCTGTAAAAACTGAAATTTTGATGAGAAAATTTGGTTGCACAGTCCCTTGATATCTTACCTTCGGATACTTAGCATCAAATCAGACACTCCATCCAAAGTGCCCAAAGATCTGATTCCCCAGTATATAATTGGTCTTTTTGAGCCATAGGTACCTTTGGAAAGGACTAGGGGAACAACTACTCAATATTCTTGTTGTTGCATTAAAGGTCCTTTCTCAAGGAGTACAACACTTTCACATAACTGAGGAGGTATGAATACTTCCTATCTCATTTAAGAGACCAGAATAACCCTATGGTGTTTATGTTTGATTAACAATTACATGTATCCCAGGAACGTATGGCTTAACATTAGAAATTTAATTTTTAAAACTCTACATATTGTATGAGCAGATCATGATTATTTCAATGATACAGAAGCATTGGACAAAATTCAACATTATTCATGATAAAGATTCAACCATTTAGAGATAGGACATTTCTTTGTTGATAAAGAATATGTACACAAAACCTACCATTAGCATTATGCTTAATGGTGAAATATTAAATGCTTTCCCCCGAAGGTCAGGACATTTGCAAAGAAGTCCTATCCAAACAATTCTATTTAACATTCAATTGAAGGACCTAACCAGTACAATATAACAAGAAAAATAAATAAAATGAATAAAGTTTGAAAAGAAAGAAATGAAACTGTCTTTATTCACAGACAACATGGCCTATTACATAGACAATTCTAAGAAATCTATAAAAATTAAAAATAGAAATAATTAAATTTATCACTCTTGCAATATACAAGGATAATATAAAAATCAGTTACATTTCTAATAGAGAAAACACACTATTGAAAAATAAAATGAAGAGAAAAACTTCCATTTGAAACAACTGGCTTTGGGCTTCTGGCCCATGGCTTGCTGGAGGGAAGTCAGGGTTCCCAGGTGCCATCCCTCTACTTGGGCACGCCAAGGCCCATGTGGAGGCTGCAGCTCCTGTCTGTCCCCACCCGCCCTCCGGAGCGCAGCTGCCTTGGCGCCCCCTTTCAGACAGGAATGTGCTGATGGGCTCGAAGTTGGCCCTCACTCTTCCATGCTTTGGGGGACATTTCTGCTTGGCCTCGGCTTGCTGAGAAGGAGAGAGGAGCACGAGGGGCGTGGGGTGGGGCTGCTAGCGTGGTGGATCTGGGCACAGCAGACAGCAGCGTGACTGGCCCTCAGCGTTCACCCCGCCAGGGTCTCCGGCCATAGCTCTCCCTGAAGGGGAGGGCGAGCGGGTGGAAGCGTGCAGGCCTACGATTCAGAGGATTTTCTCTCTGCTCCTCACAGGTTGCCTGGGCTGCCTTGTAGAATATGCAAGCATCTTAGGACTTGTGTTTCTTCCTGTGCAAAGTGGCCATGCGGATTCCTGCCTCAGAGGGAGGTGGGCAGGTGTAAAATGGGAGGACTCAGGCAGGGATGGAAACGCCTATCGCCCAGGGCATTGGGACTTGTGGGTCAGGATTCGTGGGCGAGGGTATCCTGCAAGCAGAGGGAGCAAAAGAGCCCTCTTCTCAATCTTGACGGATTGACACCAGCTTGGTCAGATTCCAGCAGCGCGTGTGTGTGGGTTATCCTTTCTATACTCAGGTTATGTGAAAACAAGCTGATTCAGTAACTTTTGAATTCCCGCCCCTTTCTTACCCACGACAGAGTCTTCTTTATAGACTTTTTAACACCTTCATATTTTCAATTCACATCATATCTTGAAGATGTTTTCATATCAGTCCGTAGAGACCTTTGTCATTCTTTCTGTAGTTGGGTATTATTATTTTTGTGTTAAATTGTCCTTGTATTTTTAAAATAATTTATATATTTTGTGATGCAATACAAAGGATATAAACGTAAAAAAAATCCACAAGATTCTTAGAAATAAATTTAACAAAAGACATGGGCGATATCTCTATTTTTCATGGATTGGAAGAATCAATATTTACAATATATTAATTTTTACAAATTTGATATATAGATTTCATTTAATCCCATTCATGAACACAGAAGATTTTTGTTGAAATTGACAAGCTCTTTCATTAATTTAATGGAAATGTGAAGTACCTAGTAGAGTCAGGAATACTCAAGTAAAAAGAAAACAAGTTTAGAGAAACTATCTGATTTCTAGACTATACAGTTTTATACATTGCTAGAGAAAGTGTGAAATAATATAACCAATTTGAACATCTATATGGCAGTTTCTTATAAAATTAAAAATATACCTACTATATGGCCCAGAAATTCAATTTCTATTTGTTTAAACAAGGACATATAAACATATAACCTCAAAAGACTTAAGACTTATATGTAATCATTTATAGCAGCTTAATTATAATTACCCCAAGCTAGAATTGACACAAATTTATATTAACTGGAAATGGATAAATAAATGGGGAGGGGTAGGGTAGGAGGAGTAGTGGTGATGGTTGGCATTCATTTATTGACTGCGGCACAATGAAACTTTCTCTGAGGGTAGTAATGTTCTACATCTTGAACATCTACATCTTGACTGGGATACTCGTAGGTGTATGCATCTGTGACTCACACACTTAATATCTGTGCATTACGCTGTATATAAATTTTACCTCAATAAAAATAAATTTAAATATGTGTGGATGTTTGACTGTCCGATGTTTTGTGTGTGTGTTTAGGTAAACCTTAACAACAGAAAAACAAATCCATTAATAAACACAAAATTGTTACCTCTCTTTCTGAAACACCCACACACAGATACCACACATTTTTAAAATTAGCTGTGTCATATTAATCTGTTTTATAAGTGTAGTTTTGGTAGCAATGTGTTTCTCTTAAGTAAATCATGTATGGAAAATATTAATTTTCAGATAAGCAAAAAGGCTTAATCTTGAAAACTAAACAGTATGCTTCCTCATGAATTATACACATTGGATGTTACTAACATGATTTATAAAATGTATTAAAATATAAACGCTAACTTCAGTCATATTCTATTGTACTCTGCATTAGTTTTTCATTGCCACCGTAACAAATTACCAAAAGTTTAGCAGCTTAAAACACAAATCTATTATCTTGTAGTTCTTTAAGAAAGAAGTCCAAAGTGAGTCCCATGGGTCTAAAATCAAGGTGTCAATTGGCTGCGTTCCTTTCTGGAGGTGTGTATTAGTCAGGGTTCTATAGGGAAACAGAATCAACAGATATCTGTAAATAGTATGAAATTTTATAATATTTTCTCATGTGACCTTGGGGATACACAAATCCATGTTCCGCAGGCAGGCTGCAAACCAGGGACTCCGATGAAAGTCCAATGAAGGTCCTTGATGAGTTTCTGGGAGACATTGACTGTCCAAAGACAAGCTGGGAAAGTCTCCCTGAATGTTGAAAGCACTTCCCCTTTTAGGGCATTCAATTGATTGGAGTAAGCCTCACTCATTGCTGATGGCAATCTCCTTGATTGATGTAGATGTAATCAGCCATCTATGCAGTGAACTCACCAATGACTAAAGCCCATAAATGTCCTTGTATTACAATTAGCCCAGTGCTTGCTTGACCAAACAACTGGGCACAATTACCTGGCCGAGTTGACACACTAGCCTAACCATTACAAGGTGCTAGGGCAGAATCTGTTTCCTTGCTTTTTCCAAAAATCTAAGAGGCCACCTGCATTCCTTGGCTTATTGTCTTCTTCCTTGATTTTCAAAGCAATCAAGAGCAGAGAGAGTCCTTCTTGCATTGCATCAATCTGACAACCCTCTCTCTGCCTCCCTCTTCCACTTTTAAGAACCCTTTTAATGACATTGGGCCTGTCTGCATAATCCAGGATAATCTCCTTATTTTAAGGTTCACTAATTATCAATCTTATTCTATCTACAACCTTAATTCTTCGTTATCATATAAAGTCACTATTTACAGGTTCCAGGTACTAGATCATAGTCCCCTTTTAGGGGTCATTATTCTGCATACCACACACACTATAGCATATAAAATGGGAAGCATTTACTCTGCTATTATACTCTTTGCTAGGCTTATTTTATAGCTTAATGAAAGTCCATAACTGAAATTTTCTTTACTCTTATTGTTTCCAATATATAGCTTACTTTATAATTAGATATATATTTATATAAAATGATATACTTGTAAACTGAAATTTTATTATATGCTACATAATGTTCTACAACCTTGTTTTATTATTTTAAATTGATGACAATATCATACATTTCTAGAACCTAAATTCAACACTGTACTTACTTGGAATATAAAAATTGTTGTTCTGAAATGCTAGACATAAGCACTTAGATGATGAATGTAGAGAAAAATTTTGTAATGAAATTTGAATTTTCCTTAACTGACATGACTCATGATGCACAGTGAACACTATTCTGTCTATTGAAGCAGGATAATATATCAAAATACTAATTTTGCTTGATATGCTAAGTAGATACCATTGCTAGACAATATCTATAACATGGCATTTTACTACAGAGATTGCTTCCAGACTGTGAAGTTTGAAACACACCAGTGAAAACTGAGCAAATCTTTGATTGTTATCAAATGAGAAATAAATTCAATTTTCAGAAATTTATTAGCAAATTAGAATAATATAATTTACTATTGGACATAATCATTAATAAATAAGTTTTATAGTAAGCTAAATTAAATGAGAGCAGGGTTGCAGTGAACTAATGCTTTTTTATTTCTTTTTCTTCTCTCAGTTCAAATGATTATAGTCCTGACATGTAGTTTATCCTTGATGGATGAAAGGAGACAGTAAGAGAGGGGATGAGCTAATAACAGCAAAGGCAGTATTGAATCAGAAATATATTGAGATTCTGAGATAAATCAAGATATGTGGTTCAATCATTAGAGTTTGTCACTACTGAGATTTGTTGTTTGATGAGCTGTCAGTGAACCAAGAGTAAATGGTTTTATAAGAAGCAACTAGACTTGCAGAAAAAGCAGTTTAATACCCAAAGGTCTCTGTATAAATAGAACTTATAAAGTAAAAGTGGCAATAAAGTTTGTAGATCAGGAAAGATAGAATTTAACTTAATTCAAAAAACAGACAGCTACTATATTTTCCCCTTAGTACAATAACTTCTTTATAATGATGTTTGAATATAATATGATTCTCATTTTTCCCTCTAGGTATGGAGGCATGTGCATGCAAAACACAACAAAATACAACACATAGTTTTTCCCCCAGCCCATAGTAATATGATTACCATAAATACTTTTTATGGCCAGTATAAATCAACTCTCTATTATCCATGGTTCTGTAATAATTGGAATTTGTAGTCGTTTGGCAGTTTGATGTAATTATGAATTCCAAAAATCTATATTAGATTATGCTTGTAAACTGATCTGTTAATCTGGGCATGATTAGGTTATGATTAGGGCATTGACTGGGTCACGTCAGTAGAGTGTTCAGCCCCACCCCTTGGTGGGTAGGGGAATCAAATATAAAAGTCATCACAAAGAACAGAGTTGCAGCAGTTTTTGAGCTGCAGTTTTGATGTTGGAGTTTTGATGTTGGAGAGAAGGCCCTGGGATAGAGATGAGCCTTTCACCTGAGAGTTCACAGCTGGCCTTGTGGAGAGAAGCTAAGCCTAGAGAGACTCATAGTCTACAGCTGACCTTGTGAAGGAAACAGAGGAGCTAAGCCCGGAGAGAAACGCAGCCCCGGGAAGAGAGGAACCCAAGAAGCCTGAACCCTGGCCAACGTCAGCAGCTGTCTTGCTCCAACACGTGGCAATGGACTTTGGTGAGGGAAGAAACTTATG
>JAQZBX010056170.1:0-18248 GCA_029593785.1 Cabassous unicinctus
TTTATGTTAAGGATATGTTATTACAATAAAATTTTTAAAAAATATCCCCTGCAGGAGGGATGCAAGAAGGATTTTTACAGATGAAGATGGTGGGTTTCTTGAAGTGGAGAGAGTTGGAGGCAGACCCTGTGGGAAGCTGCCTGTAGGGAGAAAGGAGGCAGAGGATTTGCATTTAGTGAGCACATAACACATCAGACCCCAGGCAAGACATATCCCATCCATTATTCCATTGAACCAACCCAGCACCACAGTTGCCTCTTGGTGATATGGGCACTGGGGCCCAAGAAGTTAGGCGATCACTCCAGGTTCAGGTGGCATAAGCATGTGAGTTAGATTCCAACCCAGTTTCCGGGCTCTTTCTAGTCCACACACTAACCTCACATGGTGAGACAGGGCACCTGGCCTCTGGGGCACCACTTGCCAGCTCCTTTTCCTCTGTCCACTGCTCAGGGCCTGACTGCATCAAGAATAACTGAATCCATTGGAAGGCTCCTGATCCATGTATCTGGGACATCCAAGGGGCTGAGCCAGGCTCAGCGGTGCTCTCAGGACTCATGGTCTCTCCCCTTCTCAACCTCCCATTCCCCGGGACAGCCTCATCATTCACACCAGCTTCTTAATACGGCAGACAAGATGGCTGCCGCCAGCCCCTTCTCAATATGGTGGACAAGATGGCTGCTGCCAGCCCCTTCTCAATATGGCAGATAAGATGGCTGCTGCCAGCCCCCAGACCCACATGGAGAGAGGGAGACTTTTTTTTTTTTCTCATCACTTCCCAAGCAACGTGCCAGGGAATTCTCTGATCGGCCCCATTTGGGTCAGCTGCCCAGCACAGCTGCCCAAGGGATCACCTGTTCTGACAGACTCGAAATTGAAGCAGAAGCCGTGACCAAAGCAAGCGAGGTGGGGGCTGAGCAGCCTGAGATGAGGGCCAGCTCAGTGAGTGAGCCCAGGAGCACCCTCCCTTTTCATTAAGTCTTGGTTCCCATGAGGCATTGACCTATGTCCCCCACAGAGACATATTGATGCCCTAACTCCCAGTACTTGCAAAAGGGAACTTATTTGGAAATAGGGTCACTTCAGATGGAATTAGTTAAGATGAGGTCATATTGGAGGAACATGGGCCCTTTTTTTTTTAATTTTTTTTATTTTACCAGGAGGTCCCAGGGATTGAACCCAGGTCCTTTCATATGGTAGACAGATGCCCAACCACTTGAGCCACATCCGCTTCCCAACATGGACCCTTAATCCAATATGGCTGGCACCCTCATAAGAATGCGAGAAGAGATGGAGAGACAGAGGAGGGAGAAGGCCATGGGAAGACAAGGTTGAAATGATGCATCTGCAAGCCAAGGAACGCCAAGACTGCCAGCAAACACAGAAGCCGGAACAGGCGCGGAAGGACCCTCCCCTACAAGTTTCAGAGGGAGCGCGGCCCTGCCGACACCTCGGTTTTGGACTTATGGCCTCCAGAACCATGAAAAAACACATTTCTGTTGTTCTAAACAAAACTATTTGCCCTGTTTGCATCAAGAGGGAAGTGAGACTCCTGGATCTAGCCATACTGGAAGCCCGCCCCTGGACTTTTCTGCCATGTGAACCAATAAATGTTTTTTCTTAGGTCAATTTGACCTCATTTATTATCTCTTGAACTACAAATGACAATATGTGACTTCCAAGATTAGGTCAGAAGAGGCCATGCAGCTTCTTCCTGGGTCCACCACTCCCTTCAGGAGCTCCCTCCCAGATCCCAGCCACCATGCTGGAAGGAAGCCCAAGCCACAGAAACACAGGACCTGTGGAGGCAAGCAAGCTGCACTCTAAGTTTCTTTGGAAGCTTTTAAGCATGATGTGACTTCTAATGTTGGAAGTACTACTCTGGCTGCTATGTTGAGAACCGATTATTGGAGGGTGGGAGTGGGGGAGACAGGTACAGAAGCAGAGAGACCAGTTCATAAACACTGAAAGAGTGAAGGGAGGCAGTCAAAAGGACAGAAAACACCCATGAAGTGCCTACTGTGTGCTTTCCATGAATTGACTCTTTTAATCCTCCCAGCAACCACATACAATGATCACCCTCTCCTTTCACTGTCCCTATGAGACAAAGAAAGTGCAGCACAGTAAGTTAAGTGACTACCCCAATGTCACACAGCACATGATAGACTGAGGAAGGATTTGAACCCAGGCCACCCAGCTCCAGAGTCCATGTTCTTATCAGGCTGCTGTGCCACCTCCCTGGAAGGAGAAAGAGGATGGATTTGACATAGTTTTTGGAGTTTGTAACAAGAGGTTTTGCTAATGGATTGGAGTGGGGTGTAAGGGAAAGACTGACCCATGGATTGGGGCATGCTGCTCAGTGCTAGGGACAGAGAGGACCCAAGGGACTGGTGCGGGGGCCACTATGGAGAGTTTGCCTTCTCTCCCCTCCTCCATGAAATGTCTACAGCTTGCCTCAACCTCCCTCTAGCCACCCTCCACCTCTGGTGGAATCCCACCCCCACCCTGGCCCCAACCAGACCCACACAGGAAAGGGTGGGGAGGTTTCCCTCCCAGGAAGCCCAGCATTAAATGACCAGAGAACTCCATTAACATTCTCCATGACCTTAGAGGAGTCCCTTCCCCTCTCTGAACCTCCATTTCCCCGTATATAAAATGGGAAAGAAAAGAAAAGAAAAAAAGACCTTCCAAATGCCGTCCCAGCCCTAATGTTCTGGAAGACAGAAGAACTGAGATGTAGGCTGATACATAAGGGCCCTTTGGGTTGCAAGCGGTAGAAACCCAGTTCCAAGTGGTTTAAGCAGAAAAGGAGGAATGGACTGGCTCGCAACAGGAAAGTCCACGGGTAACTTCAGATGTGGCTGGATCCAGGAACTCTCCCAATGTCATTAGAAATGCATCACTCTTTCTGTCTCCATCTTCCTCAGGATTGGTTTCTATTTCAGGCAGGTCTTGCCTGGTCATGGGCAGCTCCAGGCTTCTCTTGTTACCACGAGAGGGAAGGTTACACTTTCTCTCCCCTGTGTTGTATCAGGACCTCTCCCCCAACGGCTTTGAGTGACTCTCCCTGGGTCACACCTCCACTCACAGACCAGTCAATGTTCCCCAAGGATCTCTTGGTGGCCAACTTGGTCATGTGGCCCCAGTTGACGAGGTGGCAGAGCCTGTTGAACCAATTGGTTGGGGTGAGGGGGCCATTTCTGGAAAGCAAAGAAGTCAACAGACGCCCTCCACTTTGGTTCACCTTTTACTGGGCTGTTGTGGGACTTGAGGGAAGAGGTCAGCAGTGGTGTGCAGAGGAACGTGGACTGCCGCGCCCTCCCACCCACCCCTCGGCCACCCTCGGGGAGGCTGAGCACTGGGGTCTGCCCACATACCCCACCCCTGGACCTACAGTTCTGTACATGGCAGAATCAAAGATGCCCCCCATGGTTCTTTCAAGCCTCCCAGATTTCAGTCTCCCAGGGCCCTGCTAAAGAGATTATAGCCTGTCTTTGAGAAGAAACCCTGGGCCTCTGGGCCAGCTCAGCTAATCCCGACAAAGGATAACAGGCCCCTAATTAATTCTCCGAATCTGATGGAGGCAAACACGCCTGCCCGGCCACCCGCGTTAATGAGTTTAATCGACTGGACTTGATGATTTTATTCGAAACCTAGGGCTGCAAATTAAGCTCTTAAAAATGCACTTGAACTTGATTGGCAGCTGTAATCCCAACAAAGTCTATTTAATCCCTGGTTGCACAGGCAGGGACGGCCTGTGCAGCCAGTGTGGGCTCTAGAGCACCTAGGTAGGGCCCAAGTACCCAGCTCCCGAGAGGTGGGAGGGAGGCGGTGCCTCCTTCTTCATCTCCTGGGGCTGGATTTCCTCTGCTGTCTGCCTCCAGAACAACTAGGGAGATCCAGGAATTACATTAGGATGTAGCTTCATCCCTACAACCACAGCTGAACTCTTATGCATCCTGCAAACCCCAGCCCAAGAGGCCCCTCTCCTGAGGAATCCTTCTTGCACATTTTCCATCATGGTTTGACCAAGTTCCCCACTGGTGTTTTCTGCATCTGTATCTGCCTTCCCTTCCCGCACTAGACTATGAGTCTCAGCCCCTAGTTTAGGGATGTTTGTTGAATGCTGTTGGCAGTCAGCTTTGCATGGCCCCATGGACTCCTGTGGTGAGTCCCTTCAGTGGCAGACTGATTGCACAATTGACCATAGGGCTCCATCCCTCCCTGGACCCACAGGGCAGTTTCTCCCATTGGAGGTAGAGTCCAGCTCCCCAGCCCTCGGTCACTAGAATACTAGAATGGGCTGGACATGACATGGTGCTGGTTCTGAGCCTATGCTTTACTCTCAGACCCCTCCTCTGCAGTGAAAACAAGCCCCAGCCAGCTGCTGGTGCCCAGGAAGCCACATTGTGCCCGGCCATGTCTGCCCAGCTGAAGCCATCCTAGCCCAGCCGACCTAGCAACTGGTCAATGGTGCTTCAGCAAGTTCCACCCAGATCAGCAGACTCACCTTGCCAATCCTCAGACTCTGTAGAAACAGTGAAGGGCTGTTTGAAGCCTCTGTGTTAGAGGTGGCTTGGTCTGCAGCCACAGCTAGCTGGTTGACTACCCTTGCTCATCCCTCTCTCTGCATGGCTGTGCCAGGCCCCGCCTTGGACCTCCGGGGCTGCGGGGTCTTTTGGAGCATCCAGCTGCAGTCATGCTCTTGGCCAGAGCCTAGCCGATCCCCTAACTCCCATCCTTAGCTTGAGCCTGGCTTCCCCTCCATTTGGCCAATTCTGTCTTCACTGTCATTCTCTGGAGCTCATGCAGATCCACCAGCCAGGTCTCCCGAACTTTCAGATCTCAGGGTGCAAGACTGAGGGGATTGGTCCCCTCTCTCCCAGAAGCCCTGGGCTCTGTATTCAGATCAAGCTACCTCCTCCCCAGGAATTGGATCTGCAGATCCAGAGGTGAGGATGCTTTGAGTAAACCATGCACACACACACATAGATACACATTCACACTTTCACACATTCACACATTTATAGTCACATACACTAACACACTCACACATGCTCTCACCGTCACACACACTCACATACACATGTTCTCACATACACAAACACACACTTGCATACACTCACACACACACAAATTCAAGCCAGCTTGTTATACTCTGGTCACAGGACAACTCATCCTGAGGTTGGGTTGCCAAGAAAGCCATCAGGGAAGACAAAGAAAGCCAGCCTCTTTATCGTTTTCAAGCTGTGTTTTCCCCTACTAGATTGGCAAAACTCTGAGCTTCTGCAAGGCACTTTGTCAGCGAGACCGCGGGGAAACCTTCTCCGTGGGTGAGAGAGCCCAACGGAGCAGCCTCTACGGAGGAGCATTGGCAATCTCCCTCGGAATTACAAACGCTTTCCCCTTTGACCCAGTTGCCCCGCTTCTGGAATTTTATCCTCCAGAGATACCTAGACACATACAAAACGATGTCCGTGTGAGATAGCCACGGCGTGTTGTTTCCAGCAGCAAAGGAATAGAAACCACCCAATGTGCCATCCTCATTTTTAAACCACGCAAATGCATTGGCATCTGAATCATTTTTTAAAGAGCTGTCTTAATAGAAGTCACAGAGAAGGAGTGAGTGTGTGCTGGTCCAGCCCACTGCCCAGGAACCCCCAGCGTCCCCCCATACAGACAAGCCTGACAGGCCTCTCTCTGCCTTCACCCATTGGGGGTGTGGGTGCCTCCCCATGAAGCCAGACACCTGCCCATCACCTGGCCCCTGTCAGTGCACACCCCCACTCCCAGTTCCTTGCAGCCTTGCAGCCCCACCCACTCAAGAGCAGTAGCCAGCACTAACCAAGCAGGGTAGGCACCTGAGGCCCCCCGCAGGCCCCCTGCTGCCTGCCCTCTTGCCTGGAAGTGGAGGAAGCCAGCAGCTTTGATGAAATTTTCAAACCCCACGCCTCCTTCAAAAGGAGGCCAGAGTGGAAGAGGAGTCAGGCGTGGAGAGGGGCGCTCCCTGGACACCTTCCATGTGAGAGTGGGCCTCGGGGCTGGGGTAGGGAAGGGCGGTCCACTTTGGCTAAGGTGGACCTCTCCAGCAAACCCCACTCCCACCCCATCCCACTCCCCTCCTCCAGGCAGGAGGTAGACAGGCTTGGGAAGGCAGCGGGGAACCTCTCATTCTCACCCTGCACCCTCTGCCTCCTGGCTGAGCCCTGCAGGACACGGTCTCTCCCACCTGCCCCTGCACTGGCCCAGATCACGAGCACCTGGGCAGCAGGTGTCAGAGGGCCCCCTTCTGGTTACCTCTGGTCCTTGGGAGGCCTATAATGTTGGGCAGACCTGGGAGGGGCTAGCGCCACCTCTGGTCCTTCCTGGCCTGGCTAAGCCTCTGATTCTCCATCTGTGAAGGGGACATTATCTCTACCTCCTGAGGTTGCTGGGAGGGTTCATGTGGCCACGTGGGAGCCCCTGGAAAGGTGGGGGGACTGAGTGGACTCCTCTGTTCTGCCCATCTCTGCCTCTCTTCCGCCCTCTCCCCTTGGCTCAGTGAGTGGCTCGGCACCAACCACTCCTTCCCTTGCTCTCTGCCAGGGCTCCCCTGGGAACATGGGCATCCTACAGGGGGCCAGCTTCCCCTGGGACAGCCCTGGCTGCCTGCAGGCAAGTGGGAAACCCTCAGGGCAAGTGGGAAACCCTCAGGACAAGTGGGAAACCCTCAGGGCAAGTGGGAAACCCTCAGGACAAGTGGGAAACCCTCAGGACAAGTGGGAAACCCTCAGGGCAAGTGGGAAACTTCAGAGGCTCCCTCCTCACCCCTACCCCCACCCAGCTTTGAGGGTAGAGCAGGGGTGGAGAGCCCTGAAGGACCTGGGTCCCCAGGGACCCAAAAGACCCACCTCCTCCCACATACCCAGACCAACTGATTGTCTTCATTTGGGTGAAACTCAGAATTAGACCCTGAGCAAAGGATGCAAGTGCCAGGGGTTTCTTTGGGGACTGATTCCAGGAAACGCTGGAGGGCAGCAGAGAAATGAGACAGGGAAGGAAAGGCAGTAAAAATAGGGCGCGCTACCAAGTAAGCGGCCTCACGGTCAGCTGGGGCCAAGTCCTGCTGGGGATCCTGGGAGGCCAGGTGACTCGCGCACTTGGCTCAGATGCTATGGGGGGTGGGGAGCAGGTGCCACTGCCGGAGATGTCCTCAGGTAGAGGTGCGTGGGGTGGGGGGTGGGCTGGCCTTGGCCATCCAGTGCAGTAGGGAATGGCACAGGGATGGGGGTTGGGGCTCTGACCCCCATCTGCTCTATCCTCTTCCTAAAGCACGCAGCCACTGTGCTCCTCCTGGACTAGAGAACTTGCAATGGCTCCCATGGTCCATGGAAAGCCATTCCTTTCAGGGAGGGAATGCTTTTGACTCTGTCACCCCTCCTCACCCTGAGGACACCTGCCTTTCACCTTCTACCGCTGGCTGCCTCTCTGGGCCCCCCTCATCTCCCTTCCGCCCTACTGGGGACCTGCTGAGCCCACACTGCACAGGTAAATGAGACCGTCCACCACTGCTGGTGAAAGCTCTCGTTCATTCACTCAGCACACCTTTTGTCCAGCCCCGGGCAAGTAACCACTAACTTGAACCCCACAGGGCTGCATCCCAATGACCCTGCAAGCCACTTAGCCTTCTCAGCTTTTATAAAGGAGGAAACTGAGGCTCAAAGAGAGGAAGTGACTTGACCAAGGTCTCTGAGCGAGTGCAGAATGGAGCCAGGGCTGAAACTAGGACCTGTCCAATACCAGACTCCATGCAAGGAAACCCACCCATAGGGCAGGCACTGATGGGCTCCCTGGGGCTGCTCTGGGAACCCCAGAGAGGGGGTGGTTTGGCTGTTCAAGGAATGGACTCCCCTGCCGTGGCTGCTCCCCACGTCTGCTGAAATGACACATGATAAGAGCGGCCTGGGCCACGATGCCTGCAAGTGGCACTAGGGTCCCTGCTCTAAATGGCACCCCCACCCACCCAGTCATCCCTGAGTGCCGTGACCGCTCCCGCACCCCCACGTCCATTTCAGCACCAAATCGGGCTGGTTTTACCCCCGTCTCTTGACTCCGTCTGCCTCTCTCCCTGCACATGGCTCCATTCCCGGCTCCAGCTGTCATCTTCTCCTGCTTGATCAGTGGCAATGTCCTCAGAACTGGTCTCCCTGCTGCCACTTTTTAAAACCTGATACGTTTCTGTTTAAGACCACGTCACTTCTTTGCTCAGAGACCTCCTCATCGTCGTGGCCCACCCTCTTCACCTCCTGCCCCTCCAGGCCTCTCTCCTGACACTCTGCCTCACTATTGATTTTTAATGCCATCAAATATTCTAACACGATGTTAGCCGCTTCACCCTCCTGCTCCCTCCTCCTGAAGCCCACGTCCTCCCCGCTGGCCTGGCTAACTCCTTTGCATCCTCCAAATTCCAATCTCAATGCCCTTTCCTCGAGGAAGCCTTCTGGCTCCCAATATGGTTCTCAGAGAACCCCGAGATTATTCGTGACCTGTGCAGACTGAATTTCCCCAAAAGAAGGCAATTCTCTCATTCTAACACTTTTTTGCCAGCCCCCTCCCACCTTCCCCTTTGAATTTGGGTAACTCCCTCGTAACCCACAGAATGTAGCAGAAGTGACGCTGGGTGGCTCCCACGGCCTCTACTTGTTCACTGGAACGCTGTCACTTGATCTCTGACCTGCAGGTAACAAGTCCCACTTCTCTAGGGCCGCCATGCCACGAGGAAGCCCAAGCCACACAGAGGCATGAGGAGGCTCCCACTGGTGTCCTCCCAGCCCCAGGCCACCAGGCGGGAGTAGTGAGTGAGCCTTCGGATGATTCCAGCACCAGCCAGCAAGCCAGCACCCACCCCCACCCCTCTGTCTTCCAGTCTTCCCAGCTGTGGCCTGGAAGCATAGACAAGCCATCTCCTGTTGGACCCTTTCCAAATTCTTGACCCACCGAGTCTGTGAGGATAGTTAAATGGTTGAAGATGGACGCTACCAAGTTGCGGAGGGAGGAGCTTACCGGGCGGCAACTGGACCCAGATGGTCCCACTCATCACCCTGATAGAGGCATAGACTGTCTCTCTTCCCTGCTGGACAATGAATTCCCAGGGGATGGGGCATTTCCCTTACAGGAACAACCGTTGGGGAAGGTTGTTCTTTTGTTGGAGAAAACAATTTGCCGGAACTTGGGAGCCAGCGAAGGTCAGTCCAGGGGCTTCTTCCTGAGGGCGGGAGTTCTGAGTGGGAGCCACTTGCCATGTGGGGACGCGCCACGGGCTCCACCGTAGATGTCGAATGCTGCTCATTAGCTCTCTCTAGATGCAGGAGCAGGAGAGAGGGCAAACTGGAGTGCTTAGCTTAGCTGAGAGGACTCCTGCCCATGGTATGGTAGGGTCAGGGTCAGGGTCTGGGAAAGAGCCAACCATAGGGCCATTAAGGGACACGGCCAAGGCAGTGGGCAAGCAACACAGCTGAAAGCTGCTTAAGGCTTCCTTCCTGAGTGGTAATCCCCTAATAGACCGAAAGGGAGTTTTTGAACGAAGGCATGAGTGTTTCCCATAAGTTGCTGGAGATCCAGAAGCCAGCCTGCTTACCCCACACCTGCCGAGTGGGAAAGTCTGCTGTGGAGCCACCCCCTCATCTGGACTCTGACCAGCCCTCCACGTCTTCCTGACCCAGGCTCAAGTCTGAGAACCGCTGCCTGTGCACATCAGCTTCCAGTCTGTTCCTAGGACAGCCTGGGGAAGATGTCTGGGGAGCTCAGCCGACGCACATGTGAAGGGAGGCAGAGTGGGGGAGCCCCAAGGGACTGGAGTAGGGTGACAGGAGCTGGCAAGAGTTCACAGCTGGGGAGCAAGGAGCAGAGTTGGAGAAAGAGGCTGAAGGTCCGACTAACAGCACACGCCCAGGTTCCCGGGAGTTCATGGGGGCAGATGGAACAAATGTGGAACTGTGAGCAGACTCGTGGATGGAGGTTGGAGAGCAGGTTACAGAGTACGCCCAGTCCAGACCCATGGAAGGAACTGGTGACCCAGCCCAAAGCAAGGGCGTGGGTATGGCGGCAAGGGCACTGTCTGATGGATGGTTTCTGTACATTTTCCCTTTTGGGGTGAGATGTGCTCTTTGAAAGAACTGGGGCTCTGACTCATAACTTTTTAGCTCTTAATGTTCATTTTGTCTTATTGATTTATATTGTTTAAAGTGCACTTTCTTGCTCTCTTATTTTAGTGTCCCATCTTCCCTCTTTCCTTCCTGGTTTTATTTATTTTGAAAAGGGTTGGGAGTTCTTTTGTATTTATTTGGAGGAGAGGACAAGTGGAAGTGTTGTTCTTTCAGTCTATTTTCTCTTCCGTTCTTATATTGATTTTTACTCCCAACTTCTTAGCTCTTAATTCTCATTTTCAATCAGTGGTCTCGTCGACTTAAAAAATTATTACATGGATTTTAACTTTATCCTTGATCGTAATCTTTTCTCCATTGTGTTTTTAGGCTTCTGCCTGGTCTCCCATGGGTTCCTTGCCTTTTCTCTCTTTATTCAAAATCTCAATTTTGTATCTTTTATTTATTTATTTATTTTTTTGCATTCCAAAGTTCTCGTCTTTGTTAACTTCCTTTAAGTCCCTTGTTCCAAAATCCCATGTCATATATTAAAACAATGTTAATTCTTTTACTAGTATGCCTAATTTTTTAATCTCCCCTAGCCTCCTTTTATGATTTTGCCCTAATTTGCAGCTTCTTCTTTTTTTTTTTTCCTTCTATGTTGTCATGCCTCATGATGTATATTTACCGTGATTAATAGGAAGTGCAGGCTGGGACCAAACCCAAGGAGTGGGAGGGCATCTCTCACCCCAACAAGTTCACCTGAAAATCATGCTCAGGCCTCCAAGGAGCAGTGAGTTTCCAGCCCATTGTCCCTCACTGCAGAGATTCCCTACGCTGACCCCACTGAGATCCCTGTGGAAAGGACACAGCAAACGGTCCTCTGCAGCCTGAGTCCACTGGGACCCGGGTGCCACTGCCCATATGCCCTGACCTCCCACTGGATATTCCTTCAAAAGATCGGAGCAGGAGTTTCTCCAAATGAAACACCCCTGGGCTTCATTTTCAAACTATTTGAGACAATAAAACAGTTTTTTTTTTTTAAAAAGTAGGGTAGGATCCTAAATTCATCACAAGGTACATCATTCCAAAAGAGTACTATACAGCCATTAAAATGAGTAAGGTTGGACTCTCTTTTCTAATGTAGGAAAATGCCCAAGATACATTGCATTATATGAATAAATCAGGTTGCACAATAATGTTTGCATGGTATGATTCATTTTTATTTAAAAAAAATTACAGATGTGTGTGTATGAGAGAGAGAATGAATGCATAAAAAAATCTATGAACACTGGTTATCTACAGGAAGGTCAAGAACAATGCAGTTCCACGTGTTATTCTATATACTTCTTAATTTGAAATGTCTACAAAGAGCAGGCATGCATGTATTGCTTTTGTAATCAAAACATTTTTTTTTCAAATAACAGAAAAAAATTGCTAGAATCAAGGTCATGCAAAACAGCTTTCCAGGAGCCCAGGCTGGGAAGTTTGGAATATTCAAGACTCTTCTTGGGCAACCCCAGCTCACCTGGAATGTCATGACCCAAAGGGGCAGGGAAGGCCATGCCATCTCTTGAACTGATCGGAATTTTCTGTTGGAAGTGACAGAAAAATCCAATGCTCTCTGAATTAAACTGTCACAACATAAAAGTCCTGATAAGCGTACTGGAATAAAACTCCTCCAAAATGCAAGGGGGAGGTAGGTTAATATGGGGTGTCCTGTACCCCATCCTGGATGGCTCAGGACCCCATATTGCAGCTCCAGTGGAACCCAATAGCCAAGATCCCCAGGCCCAGTTCCAAAAATGGTATGTTTTAGTTTGCTAAAAAGCTGTCGAAAGTGATATACCAGAAATGGGTTAGCTTTTACAATGGGGATTTATTAGGTTGCAAGCATTCAGTTCTGAGGCTGTGAAAGTGTCCAAATCAAGGCATCATCCAGAGATGCTTTCTTCCCAAAGCAGATGTACATGGAGGCATCTCCTGGGCTCTCCCTTCTCTTCTGGGTTTTGTTGCTTCAGCCTCTGGCTTCCTCTCTCCCAGGTTCTGTTGATATCACCTCCTTGCCTTGCAACTTTCTCTCTGCTCTTGTGGCTTTTCTCTGTCTCTCTCTGCTTTCATCCTATTTATAAAGAACTCCAGTAAGAGGATTAAGACCCACCCTGCAGCACTGGCTGTAATGTTGAGGCCAGAGACAGTCACCAAAGTAGCCTTGGAGGCGAGCTCGGCCAGTAGGGAAGCTCCATATGGGATGTTCCTGGACCAATGAGAGCCACTCTCTTGTTTGGTCTGAGTGTGAAATGCACTCCTGAATGAGCAGAGGCACCAAGGCTGCGGATAGAGAGGCAGGGACACAAGTAAGTGGAAGCATGAGAGCAAGGAGATGGCCCATCAGGGAGGAGGTCCAGCATAGCAGTCAGGGCAAGGACTGGGCAGCCCGACTGTCAGGGTCCAAATCTTGGCGCCACCATTCCCTAGCTGTGTGTCCTTAGGCAAGTTGCTTAACTTCTCTGTGCCCCCAGGTTCCTCAACCATAAAACAGGATGGTGATAAAACCAACTCAGAACAGTGCCTGGCCAGCACACAGTAAAGTGCTATTCAAATATTTGTCATCATAGTTGTTGTTTCTCTACAGGACCAATGAGTGTACTGGGTCCCAGAACTGGCGCAGGGTCCCATGGGTGCTACATGATACTCTTGCAACCAGGCATCCTCCTGGAAGCTGGAATCAGGTAGATGTTGCAACTGGAGAAAATGCTCTGACCCAATATTCATTTATCCCAGAGACGTGGCTTGTCCAAGGTCACAGTGAGAAGCAGCAGTAGAGCAGGAACAGAGTCAGGGGTCCCGGCTGCCAATCTGATTCCTGTCAGTAGCAGCCTGAGTGGGTGGGACTGTCATCCATCTACTCACATGTTTGGGGGACAGGGGCGGTCCTCAGTGACCTGCAGTGAAGATACTGCCTGTATTGACAAGGTTCTTTGGTTGCAAACAACAGAAACTCATTCTGTCCACTTCGGGGGAAATGGAGGTTTATGGAAGGATAGCAGAGTGCTCGTGGAATCAAAGAAAAGCAGAAAGTGCAGTCTCAGATGGACCAGAACCTTCCTTGGCAGAACCAGGTTGGCTCTGGGGGGTCTGGTAACCTGGACAACTCAGGATAATGCTATGAGCATCCTCCAAATACTTCCAGGCCATAGTGGATTCGAGAGGGACAAGAAACAATGCCCTTCTCTCCCATCCAAGGGGGAAACCAGGATGGCTCTCAGAATGTCAGCTAGATACAGATCAAATCTGGAGTGAAAGATGTGGTTTCAAACACTCTTTGCCCCAAACCCTCCTTCCCAGTTTGGATGTGAGGGAAAGTGGGTCTGCAAAATGGACCTAACCACCCAGAAATGACACCTCCTTCCACTCAGCAAGAAAGAAAAAGGGAGCAGCCCACAGGTGCAGCCTGGAATGAATTAGCTCCACCCTACTAAGAAACGCAGGCCATTGGCTGACACCAACCAATCAGGGACCTCTGCCTCCTCCAGGGGGTGGGGAGACAAAGGGGTGGGGCAGGAAGTCATAGATGTAATCCTAGAGGAAGTCTTCATTTTGGAAACCACAAGAGTAGAGGATAACTGTTCTTACCTAATACTTGTGACCCTCTGGATGAGATTCCAACTCCAGATAATCTGATCTGCCTTGCTTGGTCACAGGTCCACTCTGGTGCCATATTGACTGAGGGTCCCACCAAAACTGTGTGCAACAGAGGAGGGGAAACCCCCAAATGGAAATCTCCAGAAGAAGGAATGGATGCTGGGCAAACACAGCAGATGACTCCCATACTGCCCAACCACCATACTACCACCAGTACTTTTTGCGTGCAGGAAACTTACACCTAAGAGACCCAGGGTCCATTTGGGTGCCAAAACTGCAGGCAAGATCAATAGAAAAGCTGGAAATCCTTTGCCCTAATCAGGGGCATGACTGAAACAAGAATCGAGAAGACTACATACCCACTTCAGGAAGCAGTAGGGCATGAGGAAGATTGGGCTGCAGTGGTCTGGAAGCTTTATTTTACTAGTCATGATAAGGTAGGGGGAGCAGGCAAAGCTTCAATTCTCCAGACAGGCTCCCCCAGACCCCTGTGGGCCGGTTCCATCACTTTACCTACACACTGTGAATACTTGATCAACACACATGACCTTACGCAGTTGGGATACCTCTGTTTGAGGTCCCAACTTCATCTCTTCCTCCTTGTGTGACCTTGGACAAGTCCTAGCCTCTCTGGGCCTCCTCTTCTCATCTATGAATGGAGATCAGAATCCTCACCTTGCAAGGATCTCCTAAGATCATCTGTTTAAAACTCCTGGCCTGTCAGGGTCATTGTACAATCCTTCTGGTGTCCTTCATTCTTCTTCCTCCTTGGTCCCAGCAGCCAAGCCCTGCACCAGGGCTTTTCCTAAAAGCTGATTCTCCACTCCCAGCCCCATCCATGGCCTGTTTATCAGTTTTCTGTTCTGCATAACAAAAATCACCACAATTTAGTAACTCAAAACAGCATCCATTTATTATCCCACAGTTCCTGCAGGTCATGTGTCCAGGCATAGTTTGGCTGGGTCTCCTGCTCAGGGTCTCAACAGGCTGAAATCAAGGTGTTGACCCAGGCTGCAAATGCATCTGATGCTCAGGACCCACTTCCAAGCTCACTGGTTGTTGGGGGAATTCAGTTCCTTGCCATTGTAGGACTGAAGCCCCCATCTTCTTGCTGGTTCTCACTTAGCTTCTGGAAGCCACCCTCAGTTCTTAGCCATGTGGCCCTCTCACAGCAGGGCTGCTTACTTCTTCAGTAGGCTGCTATAAGAGAGCCTAATACAAGGTAAGGTGGAACAGGTGTGGCTCAAGCGGTTGAGCTCCTGCTTCCCACATGGGAGGTCCCGGGTTCAGTTCCCAGTGCCTCCTAAAAACAAAGACAAACAACAAGCAAACAAATGAAAAAACCAACTCAGGGGAGCCGATGTGGCTCAGTGGTTGAGTGCCAGCTTCCCACATATGAGGTCTAGGGTTGATTCTAGCCCCTGTACCTCAAAAATAATAATAATAATAATAATACAAAAATAAAATAAAAATAATAATAATACAAGATGATCATGGGCTTACTGTCCATTACCTTTGCCAAATAACATAACCTAACCAAGGGAGCAACTATCCCATCATATTCACAGGTCCTGTCCACCGTTGAGGGGAAGGTATTATACAGGCTGTGTGCACTTGGACACAGGAATCTTGAGGACCATCTTGGAATTCTGCCAGCCACAGCCTGCAGATGCCTCAGTATTCCTAAGGGTTTCCAGTTAGGAGTCCTGAAATCTTCATTCATTATGAATTTGCCTAGCAACCAGTGCCAAGCAATGACTCTTCAGGAAGAGATGTTCAAAGAACTTGGTGGATGCTTCATGAAAAGGAGGAGGGCATGTGATACAGTGGGTGCTAGTGCCCAGTCCTACATGTGGGCATTCCTCTGTCCAGGCCAGTCTTGGTGCCAGAGAGTCTGCTTGGTCCACTGACCAGCTGTGTGACCTTGACCAAGTCACGTTACCACTCTGGATGTCAGGTTCTCATCTGTCCAATTGGGCTCGCATCTGAGCTGTCTTCCTTGAAAGGATACAGGGAAGCCAAGATGGGATCAAGGGTATATGATGATTCTGGAGCCCTGAACTGGTAGGGCTGAGTAAGGGAGGAACTCTGGGGAGTTTCTTTCCCCACTTGCTTCAAGAGAACCATTGGGTATTTGTAAACATATAACCGCAGAGGATTAATATCCAAAATATATGAAGGACTCCTATAGACAACAGAGAGACAAATATCATAAGGGAAAAAAGGGCAAAAAATGAATAGCCATTTTACAAAAAGGAAATCAAAATGGCCAATAAATCTTATTAATAATCTTAGGAATGCAAAAGAAAAACCCAGTGAGATCCCTTTTATACCCACCAAATGGGCAAAAATTAGATTTTGAACAAAAGCCAGCAATGGTGGGAATGTAGATTCCATGTGCTGGTAGGAGGGTGATTTGCTGCAGTCCGGTGGGAAAACAGTTTGGTGTTCTCTAGATTTGTCAAACCCATACTCACCTGACCACGCGGCAATTGTTCGCCAGAGGCAGCACTGCTCAAAATCGTCAGAAAATGAAAACAGCCCAAATGTCCAGGCCCAGTAGAACGGATATGTGGTACCTTCAGACAATGGAGTAGTATGCAGCAGTGAAAGGCCAAGGGTAACCAGCCATGCCTGGGACATCTGCTCCCAGTTTTAAGATTGAAAATCCCAGGTCCCAAGAAACCCCCCAATTCCAGGCAAACAGGAACCTTACACAAATTAATTGGTGCAAGCAGCAACATGAATTAATCTCAAAAACGTAATGTTGAGCAAAAGAAACAAATCACAGAAAATGTATCTAGCATGATTCCATTTGTATAAATTTTAAAAACTGACAAACCTAAGCAATTATATTTGTTTAGGGATAAAACTATAATATATAGCATAAATTACAGAAGAGGGAATGGCTTTTGGAGGGGGGCCTACAGGATCTTCTTGGGGCCTGATAATGTCACTTTTGTGAACAGGAGTGGGGTCACACAAATATTTGTTTTGTTATTTTAAAACTTATGTGTATGTATTTTGTGCGTACTTTGGTGTGTGTAATATATTGCATAATTTTATACAATTATTTACAAGAAGATTGACTGCAATGTGCATTTGCTGCATTGTTTGAGACCATTCAGCTCTGCTAAAGAAAGAAAGAAAACAAATGAGGTGGATGAAATTCAAGAATGAAGCAGAGGGAAGTAGGTTAGTGACCCCTGAGACACGTTAGATGACACAAGAGAGCACATATGTGCTGAATATAGATGAAAAGGGATGGAAGGATCAAATGAGCACTAAATATTCAAGACACACCTGAGATACATGAGACAACTGCAACCCTGAATATTTATGATTCACTGAATATATGGGTTACTTAATATTCATAAGGTCACTCACTGGGGACACCCATTCAAGCCTCTCATGTCCTCTGCCAGATAAAATCCTTGGCTGCTCATTGGTAAGCTGCTAATTGGCGAGTTGGCAAGAGACAGCCATTGGTCCTATTATCGCCAGCCGAGCAAGTATGTGTCCTGAGCCCAGGTACCTTCTGTGTGTTGGGTTCTCCTGCTCATCCTTAGCCTGCCACTGGAGGAGAAGGCTGACGCAGTCGACAGTCGGGACTTGTGAGCGGGGTACACCCAGGATTCGGGAGTGTCTTGGTTTGCCAAAGGCAGCCAATGCAAAAATACCAGAAATGGGTTGGCTTTTATAAAGAGGATTTGGGGGGGGGGGGAGGTGTAAAAGCTTACAGTTCTGAGGCTGTGAAAATGTCCAAATCAAGGCATCATCAGAGATGCTTTCTCACCAAAGGTCTGCTGCTAGCAGACCCTGGAGTTCTGGCACATGGTGAGGCAAGATGGCAGGTCTGCTGATCTCTCTATACTTTCTCCTCGAGGTCAGCAGTGGGTATCAGGCATCTCTCCCTGGACCTCATCTCCTCGAACCTCTCAGGGTTTCTCTGTCTTTCTGCAGCTGTAGGTGGACCTGGAGTCCTATCTCTCACATGGGGTCAAAATGGCAGAATTCCCTTTTCTCTGTCTCTTTGTGTGTCTCCATTTACATAAGACTCCAATAACAGGGTGGAGACCCAGCCTGAGTCTTGCCTCACTGATGTAGTCCAATCAAAAGTGACCAAATCAAGTGATCTAATCAAGGTCCCTCAACTGAATTTAATGCAATCAAAGGGTCTTGTACCCACAGAAATGGATTAATTCAGAAACATAATCTTTTCTGGGATTCATAAAAGAACTTCAGACTGTCACAGGGTGGTATGGCCTCTTTCCTCCAACTTGCTCTTATCCCAAATGAATTAACCCACCCCCATCCCTTTCTCCTTGCATCCTCTCATATGACTTTAATTTCTGTAATAAGTCCTGTGATTTGGGATCTTCTCTGGTCCATGAGCCTATGTTTTGTAACAACTTGGAGTGAGTGAGCCACAAACCTGCCAGTCAACACTGTATCAAGATAATTTTCCCTGGGCCACTAATCTTA
>JAQZBX010056171.1:0-10611 GCA_029593785.1 Cabassous unicinctus
GGGGGGGGGGGGGGCGGAAGAGAATGGAATGGACGTCACCGTGTGACTGGACAGCCAAAGAACCCCGAGGATTGCAGCATGCCAGCATCAGAATGCTACTGACCAGGAAGAAGTAAAACCTCCAAAACTCTGAGACAATAAATTCCTATTGTTTAAGCAGATACTGCCACAAGCCAAAGAACCCAAGGATTAACCACAAGAAGCTAGAAGAGGAATGCAGCATTCTTTCCTATGGAGTTCCATTGAAGTAGGGTCCTGCCAACACCTTGATTTGAGACTTCCAGCCTCCAGAACTGTGAGACAATAAAGTTCTGTAATTTTAAGCCACCCACTTTGTAGTACTGTTATAGCAGCCCTAGCATATTAAGGCCATGGTTAAGCTGGAATGAAGTTCTTTGCACACAGAACTCATAACCCTTAGCTGTCTCTGTGGTGCCTGGGATGGTCCTTAGGCACAGGTCTGCTCCTCAGAAGAAACGCTTTTTGCATTCCCCCTGTTCTCTTTGGACTGAAGGGACTCAACCTTAAAGAAGGTAATATGTGCTCACAGTTGGAATAGAGCAGGTGTATGCATTCAGGCCTTTTGTTTCCTGGCGTCAATGAACAGATTTGTAAATAGCTGTAATTCCACCTTATATTGGTAATTCACTAAATACCTATTACGGTGGTTTACACATCTCAAATGCATCACACCAGTGCATTCTTTACTCCTTGGAGAATTTATTTTCTCAATGAACCATAAACAAAACACAAATGTTTTAGAGGAAACTTAAATGTACTGTTACAATGAAAACATGGAGAGAAAAAGCTTTGTAAAAGATGCATACAATCTACTCACTTTACTACTAAAACTGTTTTTAACCCAATTTTTAATTGCTTTGGGGCTCAATGTTTTTCATGAAGAATTTGGAATATTTTGATACATTTGATCAAGAATATTTAAATCAGAAATGTTAATGACAAATAAATTTGATCAACGTAGATGACCAATCCAAATAATTAATGACAAAAGTTAATATTTGTTGGAGATTGATTATCTGAATATCCATTCACATTAGCTCAGGAAAATGTTTAATTTTCTCTTGATAAGTTTCAAATAAAAACTAATTTTTTTTCTTTTTTAAAATGTTTTTATTTTTATACTTTTTATTTTTAAAGAAGCTTTAGATTACATAAATGTTACACCAAAATTTTGGGGATTCCCATATACCTCCTCCTCCTCCCAAACCTTCCCCCACTAACAACATCCTTCATTAGTGTGGTAAATTTGTTACAATTAATGAACACATATAGAAGCATTGCTACCAAACATGGACTATAGTTTAAATTATAGTTTATGCTTTGCCCCACACAATTTTATAGGTTTTGACAAAATGTATAATGGCTTGTATCCATCATTGCATTGTAATGCGGGAGAATTCCAATGTCCCAAAAAAGCCCCCATGTTACTCCTATTCTTCCCTCTCCCTCCCCTCAGAACCTCTGGTGGCCACACTGCCTTTATATCAATGATACAAGTTCTTCCATTGCTAGAATAATAATAAGTCTACATTAGTCCATAGTTGCATTCCCTGCTTATGTTTGTTCATTCTTCAATCTTGAGGATTTGGTGATGGTGATACCCACTCTGTTTCTGATTGAGAGGGGGCTTAGATCCCATGGGGCAGATGGATGAAACTGTCTTGCTTGCAGTTGTAGATACTCTGTTTCTTGGGATGGGCGTTGTCCATCATCCTCCTTTTGTTAATTGTCCTGGGTGATTCCAATGAACTGGAGAGTAGGTGTTGCAACTCTGCTGAGAATCAGGGCTCAACCAGCATATGAATAGACCAAAGATTTAAATCTCTTGGACATATATTTAACAAGTATAGTCCTAATTATAGGTTCAAATAAAAGAGGCAGAAGAGCCATGTGTAGGGAAATTATAAATGAATCTAATTCTGTTACTTTGGGGAGCTATATTCCAAAGTAAGGCCCACTGACAGGGTGCCAAATTCCTGAGATTGTCTGCCCTGCCTATGGAGTTTAGATGTCTCTAGAGCCCTCAGGAGTCCTGCTATTTTAGGCACTGTTTACTGTGGCAGTCAATGAGATCCTGCTGAGATGTGCTTAAGCATAACCTCTGAAATGACCTCTGACTCCGTTTGAAATCTCTTAAGCCATAAAAATTCATTTGTATTTAATATTTCCCCCTTTTTTCAAGGTCGTTCTCCAAATGCATCACTGGTCAGTGCTAGGTAATAATCCCTTGGTGCCAGGGAGGCTCATCCTCAGGAGTCACGTCCCATGCCAGCGGGGAGGGAGACGGTTTTGCATTTATATGCTGAGTTTGGCTTAGAGAGAGGCCATATTTGAGCAACAAGGAGGCTTTTAGGAGGTAACTCTTAGGCAATATATAATAATAGGATAAGTTTCAATTTCACAAGAAAAGGTTCATAAGTACCATCAAAATCAAGGGCCTGGTGTAATGGTCCGTCCTCCTTCACCAAGCACTGCCCATATAGTCGGGGGATTCTTGCCACTTTATTAGAGAATATAGCAGGACTTCCCAGGATGGGAATTCAATATTCTTTAGTTATTGTGAGGGTCTCCACCCACCGAGACAATACCCCATGACCACTTGAACATACTCATATGCCATAAAGGCATGCCCCAGGTGCATCCCTCCCCACACATCCCCCCATCACTGACACCCCACACCGGTGACCCTCCCCTGTCAGTTGTGAGCCTTCTGTAATCCAAAAATCTCCCCAAAAACAAAGCCAAAAAATACACAAAAATAATAAATAACAAATAAAATACAAAGATAAAAATATTTTTCATTGTGTCCTTCATCACCTTAAGATCTGTTATCTTTTATGTACAGTGACATTTTTTTCTGTATGTTCCCCCAGAGTTTTATTTTTTTTTTCACTTTATCTTCAAAGAAGCTTTAGGTTACAGAAAAGTCACATAGAAAATATAGGGGATTCCCATATAACCATTCCCCTCCTCCTCTCCCACTCTCCCCTATTAATAACATTTTACATGTGTGTGGTACATTTGTTATGACTGATGTACAAATATCAAAGCATTGCTACTAACCATGGTCAACAGTTTATGGTTTACATTTTGCACCGTACACTTTTGTATGTTTTGACAAAATCTAAAATTGCCTGTATCTTTTATTGCAAGATCATGCAGAACAATTCCAATGTCCTAAAAATGCCCTATGTTCTCCTCCCCTCAGAACCTATAGTAACCACTAAGTTTCAATTTTTTAAGAGTAAGGTTCGTAGTTACATGCAATAATATTGAGGGTAAATATCAACGAAACCTGCTACATAGTGAAGAGTTTAATCAAAGCAATGGTATTTATGTGAAATCAGTTTGACTGGCTTAAATTTCTTCCACTGAAATGATTCTTTACATATCATGTAGACACAGCCCAAATCTATTCTAGACTTGGAACCATGTTAACAAGCACACATTTTAATTTGAAAGTTAATCCCTAAAGTAAATACCATATAATTTATTTGATTCTGAAAAGCATTGTATTTTATGATGAATGAAACGGAAAAAAATGAGGAGGAATGAAGCTAAACTAACTAAAATGTAATTTTAAAAATGTATAGCAAACGTGGGTAGACCCATAATTGATTATTTGGGAATAATGGGATTTTAACTTTTAGAGGATACATTTTGAGATAGTTCTCAGTACACACAAATGAGTTGATAATGTATCCACTAACATGCAAATTTTGTTGTTAGCCAAGATGTTTATATTTTATTTGTGCCACAAATAGCATGTATAATTCTTCAGTTTTTTTCTTTCTTGCTGTTGATGTATATCACCTACATCAGCTTGAATATGCGACATTGTTTCAATGCTTTTTCATTTACATATTGCTCTTACGGTCCCCTTTTTTATATCAGTCAGCTAGCCTGAAGAAACATGATTAGCAGAGATTTACAATCTTTTATCATAATCAAGTGTCTTATTTTGTACCCAATCCTTAATCTATAGTCAGCATTGCCTGTACTGCTCATTCAGTATAAATGAAAATTTCCTGATTTAGAAATTGTTATTTTATCTGCTCATATCTCAAACTTTTTAAAAAGATTCTCAACAATAGGGACATGATGCAGGCATCTTTTTTTTTTCCTCCTCCCTAGAAAATCAAGCACATTATTTCATACAGGACATGCTTAGAAAATACTTACAGGTATAACATGAGGATGGTGGTAAGTAAAATTCTAAAATGTTATCTGTGGCACTATGGTGCATATGGAAATAACTCTTTTAAGCTTGTGAATACTTTTGACAGAGCATGATTTTTATATTTTCTATGTGAACAAACTGAATCGATTGCCCTGTCTGGCTTGCTTTTGCTATTGGGTACATAGACCTTTGTCTTTGTATGGTTAAAGTAAACAAACCAAAAAGTACTGGATGGCAGAGTTATGTACATGTAAAGATATTCATTTAAATCATGTGAACAATACCAGTGTAGTATATTTCTCTTTATAATATTTCTTTAATTTAACAAAGAAAAATAGTTTTAACTCCACTCGTCTATATCTGTCTTTAATGATTATAGGAAGAGGCTCTAAGCACTTTTAAATATTCTTTAGTTTACATTAAAGCGATTAGTGGATATTTTAACATCTTCTGTGTTTATTATTTCAAGGCAAATAGAAACAAATTACTTACTTTAAAAGTGGAATGAGTAATTTAAGAATTGTATTTGCTGTACAAAGTATTCTATACCAAATTGTCCCTGACCTTTCTTGCCAACATTCAAACTGCATTCTCCAGCCCAATGGAATCCATCCTCCTTGAACTCATAGAAAAGACTTACTCTTAGAAATACTATCTTGAAACATATTCACATAGTGTGTTATATTATCCCAACGTTTCATGTATATTAGAAATCAAGACTGTGCCTTCCTTATCCACACATTTTTAAAATAAATCTCACAGCATCCTGTATTTATTAAATACTTGCTGATTGCTTTGTTGATTAACTAAAAATAGGCCACCGTTTTAGCATGATGTTGCCCCAAATCGTTTTCTCTTTCTATTTATTATTTAACTCCATGAGTTTCCAAATCTTCAAATATATATGAATAATACAGAATCAAAGTTTTTATGAAAAGTTTTTATGATAATGATTTGATGTTTAATAACATATATCTTCCTTCCAGATAGAAAGGGGATGGGGTGGGGAGAGAGAGAGAGAGAGAGAGGGAGGAAGGGAGGGAGGGAGGGAGGGAAGAAGGAAGGAATCAGAATCATTTTGTTGTTTAGTTGCAAGGGGTAATTAGTTCCCATGATCTGTTAAGTTTATACCTTAACCAGATAGTATTACTGTAATGCATTTTGGTTAATGTAGCTTCTTTTTAAGAAACTTAAAAAAATAAAAAGGAATCCAGAGGTTTTCTAGTATAAAGGATTTTCTCTCTTTGATATTCTCAGTTTTGTTGTAAATTTTTGATAAAATTTTTAGCTGATTCACTTTTCTAATTATATGCCTATCATACTAAGACTGGCTTATATTTGTTCAAAGAAAATGAACAAATATTTCAACTACTTAAAATATTTACTGAATGTCTAAAATGTATTTAAAACTTTTGTTTAACCATAGGTGATATCAAAGACCAGCTATTAAAGAAACGGTAGTCTTCTGGAAATTCACATTTAATCACTTTAGTTTTTTATTTCCAAAATGAAAATCTCAACTATAATTTTCTTCCTGTCCTGAATAAAAATACACTAGGGCTTGCTCCACTGCTACCCTCACCTCTATCTGTTGTGAAAACATTTCTGGTTCTTTTTCCTGTTAGTAGAGAATATTTCTTATTGGGCATTGTCAAAGGATTAGGTTTCATCACTTAGCTTTTATTTTCACTGCCCCCTGGGACACCTTTAACCTGTGAAACTCTCTTGATATAAGACAAGAATGAGAGAAATCCTCAGTGCAAGCAGAACAAGATAAGCCATAGTTATCTTGGGTTAGGGATGCTATATCCCGCTTTTAACATTAGAAGCAGGGGCACTAAGAGACTTAAAAAGATTACTTTTTTAAAAAAATCTTCAAAGCAGTCATTCATGAAATAATGCAGAACTCTGCTCGTCTTAAGGGCACTACTTTATGGTTACTATGGTTTTCTTTAATTTTCCCTCACAGAAAATTCAAACATACATCTAAGTAGATGTAACTGCACCCATCAGCCAGTCCCATCCACACACCCATCTACTCATCCCCACCACAGTGGTATTTTGAAACAAATCCTAGGGTGTGATTATTTATAAAATGGATACTACACCCACAAACACGATTACAAGTATTTAGATGCAAAGTAAGTAACTTACTTACTGTTACTTAAAGACTGTTACTTAAAGTCTTTAAGTAAATAACTTAAAGACTGTTCATCCTGGGAGGTTCCTGTCCATACTCTACAGCAGGATTTCTTACCTAGGGGTCCATGAGCTTGAATTGAAATTCAAAAAAACTTTATTTTTGTGGGGACGTGTTGGTGTGGTTGTGATTTATTTATTAAATAAGATACAGTATAGTGTGGACTTAGTAAGGGGTCTGTGGTTTTCACCTGACTGACAGAGGGGTCCATGGAACAAAAAAAGGTTAAGAACCCCTTCCTCTAGAGGCTGCTCCTTCTTATCTTAGTGTTTACCTCTGGGTGTCCCAAGAATTTGGTCTTGTTTGTAATTCCCCTATGCTTTTATACCTGGTCCAGATGAATATTACTGCCCAATATCCTTGCCAGGTTTTGTTGGTTTGTTTTGGTTTTGGTTTTGGTCCTTCATATTCCATCTCTTCCTCTATCTATCTCCCTTTCCGTCTCCTTGCCTTCCTTCTCCCCCACCTCACCCCATCTTAAGTGCACAATTAGATGAGTTTTGACAGATGCGTACACATTGTAACCCATAATGGTCAAGATACAGAGCACTGGGTGACCAAGAAATCAGTCCCCACCACCTCCACCCAGAGATAACACCATTCTAATTTTTATTATTATAGATCTGACTTGTCTGTTCTAGGACTTTGAATAAATAGAATTATATAATATATATTTTATGTTTGTCTCAAAGTTCAATATTATGTCTGAGTTTCATCAATGTTGTGTGTATCTATAGTTGGTTCCTTTTCATTGTTGAGTTCTAGTCCATCTTATAAATACATCACAATTTGTTTATCCATTTCACTGTCAATAAACATTTTGGTTGTTTACAATATTTTACACTTATGAACAAAGCTGCTATGAATATTTTTGAACAACTATTTTTGTGGATCTATATTTTCATCTCTTGGGTAAAAAAACCTGATCAGTTTTAATTTTGTAGACCTATATTTTCATGTCTCTTTGGTAAACACCTGTTAAATCTTATAGAGGTTTTTCAATTTTATTTATCTGTTCCAAGAATCAGCTTTTGGGTTTATTGTCTTTCATTTTTCTGTTTTCTTTCTTACTGATTTTACTATTACTTCCTTCTTTCTGCTTATTGGAGGCTTAATTACTCTTCTTTTTCTAGTTTCTCATGGCGGAAGCTTAGAATATTGATTTGAGATCTTTTTTTTTAATAAAAGATTTGTTTTATGTATTTATTTCTCCCTCCCCCCCCACCCCATTATTTGCACTCACTGTCTGCTCTCTGTGTCCCTTCGTTATGTGCTCGTCTTATTTTTTTTTCTTTTAGGAGGTACCAGGAACCGAACCTGGGACCTTCCATGTGGTAGGTGGGTGCCCAACTTCTTGAGCCACATCTGTTTCCCTCTTTCTTCTTTTTTAACATTAGGATTTAATGTAATAATTTTCCCAAGAAGCACTGTTTTAGCCACATCCCACATATTTTGATTTTTTAAATATTCTATTCAATTTTTTCTAATTTTCTCAGTGATATATTCATTGGTATTTAGAAGTGTAATTCTAATTTCCATATATTGGTGGGTGTTTCCAGGTATTATTCTGTTATTGAATTCCATTGGACAGAGAACATTTTTTGAGTGATTTCAATCCTGGTTATATTTATTGAGAATTATTTTGTAGCCCAGAATATGGTCTGTCCTAGTAAACAGTCTGTGTTCAGTGGAAAAGAATGCATTTTCCTCTGTTACTAATTGAAGTGTTCTATAAATGACATTTAGGGCAAGTTAGTTAATACTGTCAGCAGCTTTAAATGACACATGTTTATTATCTCACAGTTTCTGTAGGTCAGGAGGTCTGGGCATGGCTCAGCTTGTCCTCTGGCTCTGGGTCTCTCACTAGGCTACAGTCCTCACAGGACTTGACAGGAGGGATTTGCTTCTTAGTTCACTTGTGTGGTTACTGGCAGGATTCAGTTTGGGCTGTTGGACTGAGGCCTCAGTTCCTCAAGAGCTGTTGACCAGTGGCCTCCTTTGGTTCCTTGACCCATGAGCCTCTCCATAGAGCATCTCAACATGGCATCCGGCTTCAAGAGAATGAGGAAGTGAAAGGGCAAATGAGAGTGCTGGAAAGAGAGAGAGTGTGCTAGAAAGACTTTGTAACCTCATCACAGAAGTGACATTCCATCACTCCACCATTTTTGCCACATTCTGTTCATTAGAAGCAAGTCACTAAATCCATCCCACACTCAAGGGGCGGGTGGGGTTTGCACAGGGCATGAATACCAGAAGATGGGATCACTGGAAGCTCTGTCAAAAGCTGCCTATTGCAATAGTGGGTTTGCCTAATTCTCCTTTTATTTCTATCAGTTTTTGCCTCATGTACGTTGAAGCTGATTTATTAGGTGCATAGATACACAGGATTGTTATAGCCTCTTATCAAATTGACCCCTTTGTTACTATGAAATGACTGTCTTTACCCTTCTTTTTTTCTTTCACTTTTTCTTTTTCCTCCTCCTCTCTCTTGCTCTCTCACTTGCTCTCACTCTCTCTGTTTTCCTTGAGCAGTGTTACTAGGGATTGATCAATTTTGTTGATCTCAAAGAAACAACATTTGGCATCTATTTGGGTCTTGCTTTTTGATACATTCTGACAATCTCTTATCTTTTAAATGGGTTGTTAAGTTCACAAATATTTTATATAATTATTAATAGTATTGGATGTTGTTCTATCATTTTGTTATTTAATTTCTTTCTGTCTCCTCTTTCTGTTTTTGTTGTGATTCTTAGGATAGTTTTAGAATTTCCCCTTAATTCATATATTGGCTTTTGGCTGTAGCTCTTTATTTTTACTGCTATCTTTAGGATTACAACATAGATCCTTTAGCTTTCACAGTCTACTTAAAGGTAATATTGTACCACTTTATGTAAAATGTAAAACTCTTGCGACTATGTAGGTCAATTTATCCTCCCACACTATGCTTTACAAAATAGTTTTGTATATATTTCTTCTATTTGTTTTATAAACTCTGGAAGACAATGTTATAATTTTTGCTTATAAAACAGTAATATGTATTTTAAAGAAATGAAGAGGGAATAATAATCTTTTATATTTGCCCAGACATTTACTATTTCTAATGCTCTTCTTTCCTGAATATCTGAGTCTTTCTGTAGTGCTGTTTCCTCTTAGCCTGATGAGGTTACTTTAATATTTTTTGTAGTGTAGTCAATGAATTCACATAGAAAGACATATCTTTCTTTCACCTTAATTCTTGAAGGATATTTTCGGTGGTTATAGGACAATAAGTGGACAGATTTTTTTCAGTATTTTAAATTCATTGTTCAATTATCTTCTGTCCTTCATAGTTTCTGGTGTGAAAATAGTGCTTTGATTAATTATTCTCCTATAAGTAATGTTTTTCTTTTATATGGTTGCCTTTAAGATTTTCTTTGAATATTTGGTTTCCAGTGGTTTAACTATGATGTGCTAATGAGTTTTTCCTTCATATTTGTCCTGTTTTGGGTGTTCTGAGCTTTTTGAATCTGTAAATAAATGTTTTACCAAATTTTGTAAATATTCAACCATTATGTATTCATAGATTATTTCTCCCCCATTTTCTCACTCCTCTCCTTCTTGATTTTAATTACATGTATGTTAAACTTTTGATATTGTCTTACAGGATCCTGAAGTTCCGTTCTTTTTTTTTCATTCATTTTTCTATTCTAGTTTTCAGATTGCCTCATTATATTCCTATATCCTCAAGCTTTCTGTCTCATTATACTGTCATCTCCATTCTGTAGTTAAGCCTGTCCTGTGCATTTTTATTTCATATATTGTATTTTTAAGTTCTAGAATTTACTTTTACTAAAATATTTTCTTCTTTTCTGATGAATTGTGCTATCTTTTATTCATGGTGAAAATATTTTCCTTTATGCCATTGAGCATAGTTACAATTGCTGCTTTAAAGTTTTTGTCTGCTAATTCCAATACCTAGGTCATCTTGGGATTGGTCTCCATTGATTATCTTTTCTCTTGACAATGGGCCACATATTCTTGGGTTTTGTCTATTGAGTAATTTTGGATTTTATCTGGACAATGTGAATATAATGTTGTAAAGGACCTACTTTATTTTTTAATATATATATTTTTTAAAAAGATATTTAGATTACATAAATGTTACATAAAAATATAGGGGATTCTCATATGCCCCACTCCCTATACCTCCCACGTTTTCCCACATTAACAT
>JAQZBX010056172.1:0-18247 GCA_029593785.1 Cabassous unicinctus
CAACTCTGTTCTTCGCCTTGCCTTTTATATTCAATTCCCCACCCACCAGGGGGTGGGGCTCAACGCCCTACTGACTGACATGGCCCAGTCAACGCCCTAATCATAATTCAATCATGCGCAGATTAACAGATCAGATTACAGGCATGATCCAATTATATTTTTGGAATTCATAATTACATCAAATTCCCCAACGGTTACACCCCCCATCAGATAATTTTAAATATGATTTCAAGTTTACTTATTTTTCATTAAATAGTTTCTAATCTGCTGTTAATATCCTGCAGTGAATTTGGTTTTTAAATGTTGTGCTTTTCATATCTAGGTATACTTTAAATCTGATTTCTCATCTCATTATGTTTATATTATCTTTTATACTACAGAATAGTTATAATAATTGCTTTAATGTCTGTAGCAGTTTGATATTGTCTATGAATTCCAGAAATAGATATTGGATTCAGAGGTTTCACTTTAACTTGATTAAATTATGATTAAGGCTTTGATTGGGCCATATCAGTAGGACGTGACCCAAGGGGGTGGGGACTCACAGAGAAAGCAACACGGCAGAAAAGTTAGTGGGGGTTTTGATCTTGTAGCCTGGGAAGTAAACACACAGGAGAAGAACACAGAGGAATAGAAATGGCTGCGTAGACACACAGAGGCTCGGGAAGACAGACAAGCTGTTTGCCTGATAGTCTATAGCTGACCTTGTGGAGAGAGCAGAGCAGCTGAGCCCAGAGAGAAATGAGCCCCTGGAGAGAGACAAGACTTGTCCCAGCCTGTGCTTGAGATTGGAAGAAGCTGGGACGATGGGGCCTTGAGAGGAGGAGGAAGACTGAACCCTCGCAGACTTCGCCTGCCATTTGCAACAACATGTGGGAACAGACTCTGGGTGAGAAAGTACCTCTTATGGTACCTTGAGTTAGACTCTTTAGGGCCTTGTGACTGTAAGCTTCTACCCCAAATAAATACCCTTTATAAAAGCCAAGAGATTTCTGGTATTTTGCATCAGCACCACTTTGGCTGGCTAATACAATGTCCTTGCCTGCTTATCCCATCATTTAAGGTTAGTTTTTCATTGACTGATTTTTTTCTGCATGAGAGTCATATTTGCCAGATTTTCCATGTTTAATAATTTTTGATTATAAGACATTAAGCATTTTACATTGTAGAGTATCTGGATTTTATTCTCTTCCTATAAGTTATGTTGTAATACATAATTTTCAAGGATCTTAACTTGGTTAAGTTACTTTGCTAAGCTACTTGAAAATTAGCTTGACCATTTTGAGACTTTTTAAAAGAGTTTTGATAGAGTGGGTCTCAAGTAACCTTTACTCTGGAGATAAGATTATTCCCACTAATTGCGCAGAATTTCTGGGACTTTATTGAATACTCCAAGGAAGCATAAGGAGTCTCCACTTTGGTCAGAACTCATATGATTTCCCAGCCATGTGTGAGCTCTAGGAACAGTTCAGCTTTGAGCCACCTGATTATTTTTTGCTCAGCTTTTTGAAGTTTAGTCCTACATATGCATGTCTTAGTATTCAGCAGACTCAGGATCACTATGCATATTTTGGAGCACTTTTTCTGTATACTCTCTCCTCTCTAGAATTCTGCCCCATAACTTCTAGTCACGTCAGCTTCCCTGAAATCTGACCTTCGTGTCCTCAATTTAGGGAGAACCCTGTGCTCTACTCTCCTTCTCTCCTCTGAGGTCTAGAATATGACTCCAGGCAGAGAAGTCAGGGAAATTGTTGGGCTCAACATATTTGTCTTCCTTTTCACAGGGATTACAATCAGAATCCTATGTCTGAAAGCATATTTTTCATATATTTTTCCAGTTTTCTATTTATGGCTTAAGGTTATATATATACTCTGTTACTCTTTCATGGCTGGAAGCACATTTTTCCCAATTCATTAAATTTTGGTAAAAGAGAAAATTTCTGATGACTAAAACAAACATGTTATTGTGGACAGTCTCTTCCTAGTAGTGCTAGGTAGACTGAATCAATAATCAGATTTCCTAGTGAGCATGGAATCAGTTAGAGAGAGATGGAGATTTTTAAGGGTTGGTTGTTCCTTAGCCAAAGAAGAGTCTTATGAACACTGTCAGCCCTACAAATTACTCCTCCAAAGTTGTCCCATCTTAGTTAAATGCAACTCTGTCTTGCCAGTGTGAATCATACCAAATATTTTGGAATCACCCTTTATTTTTCCCCTTCTGTCACATACTTTCCAATCTTACAGGAAATTCAGACAGTTCTTCCATCAAAATAACCCAGCATTTTATCATCATTTCCATTGCCACCATGCTGGTGCTTACCATGATTATTTTGTGGCATATTGCAGCTTCCTAACTTTTCTCTCGACTACCTCCCTTACAACATGCACACACCCTACTCCATGCCCCCAATTTGACGTTGACATAGTAACTATGGATAAAATGTGAGTCAGATCATATTAATCCTCTGCTCTAACCCCACTAATGATATTTCATTTCACCCAGAGTAAAAGCCCATTTCCTTACAATAGTTTTCAAAGCCCAACATAGACTAGTCACACTTAATTGTCTTTTCCCATCACTCGCTGCACTCTAGACACACTGGTGTCCTTGAGGTCTCTCAAATGCACCAGGCATACTTCCAATTCAGGGCCTTTGCTTTTTTCTTGCCTTTGCTCCTTTATTGCACTTGGTATCCTCATTGCTTCCTCTCTCACCATTATAAGATCTCTATCCAAAGTCATTTCTGTTAGGTCTTTCCTGCTCAACCGGTTTAAAATGTATCCCTCTCCCTCCTCACTATTATTTCTTCTTTTTCTATTTTTTTCAGTAGCATTTACCATTATCCAACACAGCTAAATATTTTACCTATTTGTTTATTTTTCCTTTACCTCAACTAGAATGTAATTTTTGTCTGTTTTATTAACTGGAATATTCCTGAAGCCTAAAACATCATTAAGCACATAGTAAACACTGAAAAGATTTTCAAGGAATAAATAAATATTTGTGGTCAACTAACTTAGTGACAAGATGCTTTCTTCCAGACAGTATTCTTTTGCCCCTGACAGTGTTATGCAGATGTCCATGCTCTTGCTCTATGACTCCTCTTTTTTTCTTGACTTCCCACAGACTACACCTGTTGTCAAAATCTCTTTTTGCAAGTAGATTACATAATACAGATATCTGTATTATTCTCGAGGCCAGAGCTTTCTTTTTTTGAATTCAGATATATTTTCTTGGCTTTTCACACTAGTTATCTTGCTTGGACTTGGAAGTTCCCAGATAGACTCAGGTATATATCTTTTGGAGTGGGTTATTTCTACTGAGAGCTAATTCCTTCATTTATGGCTTCTTTCTGACTTCCTTCTCAGATGGAAACATTAATTTAAGTTCCAGGGGAACTCATTGTAGTCCCTGGTAACCACTTTGGAAATGTTAAAAATGAGTTCAGTTCAGCTGTGAACATTTGAATTTATATAATCAGTTTTTATACCTTGCCACCTTCTTCTTATAAATGGTAGTTCGATTCACAGGCCAATCCACAAAAGCCTATTTTCTCCACATGAAGCTGAACTGTAATTCTAATAATATAATTGTACCTACATGATTTATAATCTTGTTTATACTATTTATATGGGAAATGCATCCAATTTCTAAGCAACTGTGAAGGCTATCTGGCTACAGGTTCCAAGTAATTGATCTCATAACATCTTTTTGAAATACAACTTCATGGTAAGTTGGGAATTGCATTTACTTAGAAACATTTCATTATCTTAGATAAAATGTTCAATCAGTGTTGACTGAAGTTGTATGTTCAGTGTTGACTGAAGTTGTATACTATAAGTAGAAGTTGAAAAGTGTAAGTAGTAACATTTAGATTTAATTTTACAGTTTTTTTTTCCATCCTTTCATCCAAACATGTAGCCCTTCTTACCAGTCTGAATACAACATTCTCTTCTTTTGTGCCTACATCTCCTGGTTAGCAAATCAGATTATTAGAATTGGTCATTTCCGCATTTGAATGCTTGGCTATGGAATAAATGGTCAGCAATTTTGGTAACAGAAGGGAAAACAGCTTACCACAAAATGCCAAGGCACTATTCTTGTGGCTCTGGTTGTGTTTACTAAGCAACCTCTTAACAGCGTGGGTGAGAGACAAGACAATTTAGCTCTGAATTCTGGTCTGGAACCTTTAAGTAGATCATCTATGTTCCTTCCATTTCTAAGGACTCTCCCTGAGAGTTGCACTGTATCATAGAGAAAATAGAGACCAGTTCATCCTCCCCATATATAGGAAAACTTCTAGATTTCATGATGGTCATTAACAACATAAGATTAGACTATGTGATGTCTCAAGCCTGATTTAGTAACTTTACAAAGGATTTAATACCTGTCCTTTTCTTTGTACAGGTCAGTCTCCCTTCCATTACTTAACAATCCCCATTCCATAATAGATCATTATAATAGGGAGATGGGAAGAGTGAGCCTTTTGTTTCCATTTCAGAGGTATTTGCCTTTGACAGTATGTGAATCCTTATTTTACTTTGGCGCCATTTGAATTTTGTTATTTATTGTACTGTCACATTTTGGCACCCTGTTATTCCACATCACATATCTGTGTATTGCCTTTCAGTGTCTAGCATTTCTCAAACTGGTATGCACAGATACTTCAATCTTTGAGAACTTCAAAATTTTGGTTATCCATGAGAACAATGAGAATGCTTAGATTTTCTTTTGGATAATATAAAGTAATCAATATAAGATGCTCTGGATTATATGTGTGCCCATTTTGTGTTGATTTCATAATTATATTGAAAGGAAGTGAAGGTCAGTTGACATCACAATAAGCAATGCAAAAATTTTGCCTTAATCTGAATGGAGAAAGGAGTTGGGAGAATTGAATCAACACAGGAAACTGGTACAGAGATGTCAAATACAAAAGCCATCCTGGTGCCCTATAAAATACCTACCTTGCAGGTGAATGTACTGGGTGATTAGTTGGATCCTATCTTTGTAAAAATTGCAATATTTCTTTCTTTTTGTTCTGTACAGAAATCAAGATTTTTAATTAAACATTATTTTTAAAAACTTTTGTATTGTATTTTGGTTACTATTAAGCTTATTTTCACATGAAATAACCAATTATTATCAAAAAGGAGTTTGCTGTTAAAAAGGAAAAGTCATGAAATATGCTCAAATTGACAATAATCAAGTCTATAATATTTGACGTAAAACATTCGATACTATAGATAAATGTCGCTTTCTACCAATCAACTCAATGTTGGCAACTCAGTTTTAGAAAAACAGTATTATATAACACGTTATATCAGTGTGGTTAAATTGATTGCTAACTGTTTTATAATTTTTATTAGAGAAAATTACTCTTCTCTTTCTATGTAAAGAGATACTCATTAGAGTAAAGCTCTTCACCTCTTGACCCACTCTTCATTTTTGTTCATGGAGGAGTGAATTACCTGGTTGGAGTGTGTTAACCATTGGTTCACGTTTCTTGATTGGGTAGAGCTAATCTGTTGAAAACCTTTAGGCATTGTGGATGTAGTCTTCCTTTCCACCCCCCGCCCCCTACCACTCTCTTACTTTCTCTTTTCTGTTGTCCACCTTGGACCAATACAAGGTGGTGTTCCTGTGTAAATTGTGGCTGCTTTGAAGAACCAAACTTTATTTGGGTATGCTGTCCCCAAATATGGACTTGAAAGAGTTAGGACAGGGAATGCTTGTCCTAATATTATGTTCTTCAACAGCTTTATCACTATGAATGATGATATTTGGTTCTTTGTCTCTTTCTCTTGATTAGTTCCAATCTTAAGCCTCTCGAGGCTCCAACAGTTTCTTTTCATTTATTTTGTGAATTTGCCTTAATATTATGGTTTTAAGGGAGTTAAATGCAAAGGATTTCATTCCTTTTTTGTGTTATATAAATATAAGTAACATTATAATAAATAATTTAAGCCAACACTGAGAATCCCTGAATATATTTTTCCTTTAGTAGGTACTCATATATCACTTATGTTAGAAAAATCTGAGGTAGGAAAACTGTCACTAACTTACTGAAATGCAATCAAAATAAAGACCGAAGCTATTTCTTTTGAAACTTCTTTTCAAATGAAGACAATTTTTTTTTTTTTTTTTGAAGTACTGGGGCCAAGGATTGAACTCGGGACCTCGTATGTGGGAAGCTGGCGCTCAACCACTGAGCCACATGGGCTCCCCTGCATTGTTTTTTTCATTTGTTTTGCTTGTTATTTGTTTGTTTGTTTTTAGGAGGCACCAGGAGCCAAACCTGGGACCTCCCATGTGGGAAGCAGGTGCTCAACTGCTTGAGCCACATCCGCTCCCTTAACTGAAGACAATTTTAAGAAATATTTTTGGAAGATGGCAGTGATGGCAGGTAGTTTTTGAATTTACCTGAATTCACCATAAAAACAAACAAACAAACAAAGAAACAAAAAACAAGTAGAATAGTAAGACTCAAAACCCGTAGACAATATCTATAACAAAGCTATGAATCCCAAAATATGATCAGGTCGGGTAAAAACATCGACAGCAGTAAGGCCCACATCACAGCAACCTCTAGATCTTACTACCCATTTCCTGGAAATACATCAGAGGAACATGGTAAACCCCACTATAGGAGTAAAATTAGCAAATTCTGTTCTTTAGGAAGAAACTCTGTTGAACTCATTTCTTTAACAAACAATGGAAAGAGTAAAAAGAAGACTAGATTAAAGGACTTCAGAGAGATATTAACATATAATGTATGGATCATGTTTGCATCCTGATTCAAACTATAAAAATTTTAACAAAAATTAGGAAATATGAACAACTAGGTTTCTGATGATACTAAAGAATTATTGTTAATTAAAACTTTGTAGCTGTGATAATGATATTGCCATTATTTTTTAAAGCATCCCTAACTTTTGAAGATGCATAATGATATATATATATACAGTTAAAATGATAGGATATATGGGTGGGAATTGTGGGAAGATGGTGGAGTACGAAGCTCCAGGAATTAGTCCTTCCACCAGAACAACCATTAAACAGGCAAGAACTGTCTGAATCAACTATTTTGAAACTCTGGAGTCAAGTAGTACACTATACAGCATCCAGGAAAGAGCAGGAGGAAGACGCTGGTAAATTTCACTAAATATCAGTAAATTGCTCTTTCTATGAAGAGATTACCATCACTTTCCCCCCATTCTTTTGGCAAGCAGCAGAGGGGTCCAGCCCCTGGCATAAATTGCTGGTGCCAGAGAGGGACATAAAAATCTAGTTCCCCAAGATGGAGTGAAGGAGTAGAGGGGGGAGGAGAGGCATGGATCAATTGTTGATCACTGCTTTTGACTAGCTACTTCTGATTGCTGGTGGCCCGGCTCTGAGGGCGGCCATTGTTCCAACCTGATCTGGACAAAGGTGGTGGAGGAGACTTAAAAACAATACACTTAGAGACAATACACTTCCTTCAAGCTGCAGAGTACAGTTGAAGGGCTTCATTTCTGGGCAGGTGCTGAGTCAAGAAAGTGCAGCTTTGTGGGATACTCCTCCTTGGATACCCACCCTCCTCCAAATTTGGCTTCTGGGCAAGAGCAGCTTGAGACACCAAAAGCATGTAAGAGACAATTGAGATGGACAGCCTGGGGCAAAGGCTTACCTGCTCAAAGTCCTGCAGTGGAACACCTGAGAGAGAGAGGTTTATCTCCTGGGAAGTAGATTGATATTCAAATTCCTGTAATCAGCGGAACTGCAAAGGCCACTATCAAGCACAAGCCCAGGACAAGAAATAGGCCCAGAAAAGATAGGGAGGACACTGCACTCTGTATTCACCTTAGACTGACCTTCCTTATAGGAGGGCTGAACTTTGACTTAGAGCACCAGCCAATGTAAAAACCAATTTGCAAAGAAAGTGAAAAGTGTTTGTGTGTGTGTGTATTTTGGCTTAGATTTCTTTTGGTTTTGTTAGCTCCTGACATTCAAGAAAATCTCCTTCATATCACTAGCTGGATACAAACTCAAGAAATATACATCTTAGGGAATAAATCTCAGAATTAACATTTTAAAATATTAAATTGTATAGTGTACAACAAAAGATTACAAGACAAAGAAACAGGAAATGATGTTTCATCCAAAGGAAGAGGATAAAAATCCAGACAATCAACAAAAAAAAAATAAGAATGTGGACATACCAGACAAAGACTTTAAAGAAAATGTTCTTCAATATGCCCAAGAAGATGAAGCAAAAGAAAGAGAAGGAATTAAAGGAAAACAATCAATATAGTCCAAGAGATGGAAGCAAACCAACTGTCCATCAACTAATGAATGGATAAACAAAATGTGGTACATGAACATAATGGGATATTATTCAGCCATAAAAAGAATGATGTTCTGATAAATGCAACAACATGGATGAACCTTAAAGACATCATTGTTAGGTTTGGAGGGAAGCAAGGAAGGGAGGCGTCTTAGAAATCAGAATGGGAGCCAAGGTCCATTCAAGCAAAGCTTTTAATGAGCTTAGTAGGCGGGCTGCGTCTGAAATGGACAGCAGCAGCGAAGGAAGGGGAGAGGGGTGTATTTATAACTCGTTCTGGGGCTAGATTACAAAGGGGCTAGTTTGTGATAGTTTATGCTGTCTTTGCAGTTATAAGGTCAGGTTGAGATAACTCATATTGGCTCTGTAGTTCCATCCACATACCTCGTCCCTCAGATGTGGGTTGCTGCTGTCTGACTGGAATGTTTAGGGAAGGAGCTGGGAGGGAGCCTGGGCCTAACATCCTAGACTCTTTTCATTTGTTTTTGCTGGGGGAAAAGGATGATGATCTGTTTTTGTTTTGTTTTGTTTTGTTTTTTTTAAGTAGCTATTTCCTGCTGACCAGGATGTAGAGCTATCTCTAACGGTTGTCTTATGTCAGGTGTTGGTAGTGGTGCACTTGCTATATGAGAAACATGTTGTTGACGGCCTGATTGGTCATAGCGTGAATGGTTCTGCAGATGAAACTTATTAGGAGTTGTGTAAGGCAGGGCCCAAAGAGAAAGACTGATAAAATTAATATGAGAGGGGTTAGAGGTGGGGTATGAGAGTGACATGAAGCAGAGAGGAGAAATAAGAAAATAAGTTTTTTAAGCCTGGAGGTGTTGCTGAGTGTGTTCTTTCCCCCTGGCTCATTTGATGATCTTTTGTTTTTTTTTGGGGGGGGGGGCGCAGGCAGGGAGTTGGGTGGGATTTTTAGGATAGTTGCTAATTTCTTTCCTGCTGAGGAGGATTGGGCCATTGCTGATAAAGCTTTCTCTTTCCCAGCCTTTTTGCTTGTAGGTTTGGGAAAGGGCATTTTTGTATATACTTTACAGAGGGGGAAGTGGAAGTGGACATTTTTTGTTCTTACATTCTACCCCAGTGCCCCTTTCACTTTCTATTCTATCTGTAAATACTTTGAGATATCACTTAAGCAGTTAGGGCATTGAAATATTGCATGTAGGTTATACAACAACAATGTTAAAGACAACAGAATAATAGGGGTAATATATACACAATATTGAACATTAATGCTTGACAGTGAAATTACATAATTTGGTGGGTAACTATTTTATATTTCAGATTTGTTGTTGTTGTTTTATAAAGACAGGGGCAGATTATGTTGGTTTAACAGTATACAAGCAATACTTTCATTAGTAGATAACAAAATACCAGGTAGGGGGGCTTTATGAGGAGGTATCTAATACAATATTTTTTTCTATTTCTAAATTTAAAAATCAGTTTAGGCACATGAAGAGTTTACATAGACACATGTAGAGTTTCAGCAGGAATAGGAGACTTTAGATTATTAACTGTGGCTTTATAACAATGTTTTAGGTGACTTTTATTTCTTATGGTCTTAAGATTCCTAACCAGGAAGGCTGCATAGCCTTCTGCATAGCCAGTACTATGGCTAAAATGACTTCATTTTTCCAAGTTTGTGTAGTTTGAGGCATAGGCAACAATAAATTATTATTTTTCATTTTGGGCTGTAGAGTGGCTGGAACTTTAACTTATAACCTCAGTGCCTGCATTGGTTTTGCTGTTAGCACCTTAACTGGAGCACTGAATTTAAATTTAGTTCATTGTTATAAAGGTTTTTTATTGCCTTTTATCTGTTTTATTAAAAGGCCATTCATTTTTCAAATAAAAAGTCTAATTAATATCCTTGTTCATAGTTTAAGAATGCATGAGGTGACTCGTAAATAGAGTTTTTTTAGTTATTGTTAATTTGGGCTGGCATCACATAGGGCATTTACATTTCCTAGGCAACAAATAGTAGCTGGCTAGTTAGAAGAGTTTCGTTGCAGTGTCTGTAGCAGTGAAAGCATACCTTGCCTCTTCTGAGGGCAGGAAGGGACTGATATACAGTCACTGGAGTGAGCATGATGAATACTGTGGGTGATGTCCATGAGCTGTTGGTGAGCAACAGGCAGCTAGAAGTGCTGCCACAGGGTTCAGTAGTCATGATGTCCGTTTTTCTTGCAGAGCCACTCTGCTGCTTCTTGGGTGTCAATGGTATGGTTCTGGATCTTTGCCAGAGTATCTGCTTTAACAGTCTTTAGAGATGCGTTAGAGGATTGGACAGGGATATGATAGACCTATTGCTGCTGGCGGGCATTTCAGGTGTCTTTCCACAGATCTCTTCCCCACAGAGGGTGGTTCATGACAGTTTATTGTTTCTGTTTTGTTTTTAGTATCTGCAATCCACCCCTGGATAGGGATGGTAGTTTAAAGAGTGATTGGACACTAATGGGTTAAACTTTATACTTGCAACAGGGTGTGGTATGCTGCACACAGTTGCTTTTTTTTTTTAAGGGGCTATATTGTAATTTGGCCTCTTTCTACAATTTGGATTAAAACTCAAGGGGTACTCATTTAGAATGTTGCCTTTGCCACCAACACCACTATATTAGTCAGCCAAATGGGTGCTTCTTGGGTTTCTCTCCGGGTTCTACTTCTCTGTTTCCTCCACAAGGTCAGCTGTAGACTCTCAGGCAAATGACTTATCTCTTTTCCCAGGGTTCCAGCTCAAGACTCCAACATCAAAAACTGCTCCCTCTGTCCTTTGCCTTGCCTTTTATCTCCAATTCCCCATGCACCAAGGGGTGGGCTCAATGCCCTACTGACGTGGCCCAATCAAAGCCCCAATTATAACTTAATCATGCCCAGATGAACAGATTGGTTTACAAGCATAATCCAATATATATTTTTGGAATTCATAATTACATCAAATTGCCCAACAGCTACACCCACCCAAAGCCAATATTGGTGCTGGCCACATCCAATTTACAGGGTAAGTCAAAGTTTATCCCCCATACTGTTTGAGCTTGTCTTATTGTTTTAAAAGCAGCCTGCTGTGGGGGGAGGGGTTCTTATATTTCCATGCATAATCTTTTTTGATTAATGCATAAAATGGTTTTAATATCTGAGTAAATGAGGGATGAAGGGTTTTCAGTACCCTAACAATCCCAGAAAGGTCATTAATTGTTTTGAAGTTTGTGGTATGGGAAAACATTAAACTTCAATAACACTTAAGTTTGACAGATAAGCAAGGACTTTGCAGTTTGTTCCAATTGTTTGCTTATTTCAGGCTTTTAAGATAAGATACCATTGTTTCTGATGTTTCTTTTAATTCTGTAAAAAGAATTACTGGTTAACATAATATTATTAATTTAATGAAATGGGGTTATAGCCACAGGTCTTTTCCACACAGCCAGATTTTTTTGTCATTAGGCCAGGATAGACGATTGGGTTATGCACACAGCTTTGGGGAAGCACTGCAAAATCCACCCTTGGCTTTTTCACATGAAAGTAAATGCAGGCTGGCTTGATTTGCCTAAGGGCAAATCAAGAGAAAGCTTGAGAAAGCTTTAGGAGGTTTTAAAACAAAGTGTTGGTGACATAACTAGATATTAATTTTTTGCAACAAACTAGCAATATTTGGGACTGCATACAGCTGTGGTATTAGTTTAATTTATGATAATTTACTGTTATGCACTACCCCTGGCAGCCTCCAATGGCCACTCTTTTGCAGCCATAGAGTTGCTTTTTAAGCAGAGGTGGAGAAAATCAGATAAGTACAAGTTAAAGCATCTGCCTCTTGATTTTCAACTGGAGAGTTTGCTTCTGTGACATATAACATCTTTAAAATTATTACAACCATGATTAACATTATACTCTTATCTAATATTATGCAGAAAACACTTAAATTTTTAGGAATTTTATACAATCTTTAATTATCTCTCTCTATATATTTTTAAAGATTTATTTATTTCTTTATTTATCCCCCCCTTGCTGCTTGTGTTTGCTGTGTCCATTTGCTGTGTGTTTTTTCTGTGTCTGCTTATCTCCCCCTTACTGTGAGGTCTTGCTGCATCAGCCCACCGCGCCGCAAACAGGAGCTCTATCGATTGAGCCACACCCGCTTCCTTTAAGTATCTATATGAACATTTTACTCATACAACTTTGATTAACAGAAGGTTAAAAATACTTTTTAATTTTACAACCATTTCTAAACACTTTTCATTCAAACTATAACACTATATGAACTTAACCATCTTATTACTTTACTTTTCACTTTTACAGTTTTACCATGATTACATTAATTAACAGGTATTTTATTTTAGCAGTACAGGAAATACTTTCTATAAGTTTTGTTCTACAAACTTCCATTTTGCTTTTATGAAAACCAGTCATTTTATCTTAGGACAAAACACACTTCTTTAATCAAACTTATCAAATTTTAGTCAACACTTCCACCAATTACTTTCTGCTTATTTTTATATCCATTTAAGTTCCATCTCTCATTCCATACTGTGAATTTAATATTACCAACCAGAGGTATTAAAATATACATTGAATAAACAGACAAGCACAAGAAGAGTTAAGACACACTAATAGAAACATAAAGCTTATTAATTTGATTCATAATTTTTTACTCTTTTGGCATGTTCGTTTTTAAGCTTTTCAATATTTCACATATCTGATGTTTACTGCCTTTAAAAAGATTTCTTCTGTAATCCATGTTGCCTGTAATATGCAAGCTTGCTTTTGGAAAAACTTTCATTAGTAATCAGCAACCCGTTAGAAACACTTGAGCAGTATAAATGCAGTTAAGCACCAGTTCAGCAGTTTAGACAGACATTTAATACATATGTTTTGGATTACTTTTTTTAAGAGTACACTTAGGTTTGAAGTTTAGGAGTGAGCTGTTGATTTGAAACTAAAAGTTTCTTTTAACACCTTGATAAAATTCTGATAAAAATAAAATGTGATTAAAACTTAAAATATTGTCAAAGTAGCATTCCATTTGACAGAGTTTGGCAGAAAAGGGAGAGCAGAGGAGGGAGTTGGGGATAGGTTTATTAGAGAAAGGAGGAAGGTGCCATGTGTCTTTGAGGAGAAGGTATGAATATTTGTGCTCTGAGCCTGGTTAAAATGTTTCTTTTAAGGATTGGAGTTGGGCAGCGGGGGAGCACTGAAAAATAAGTGGGTGAATAGGTGGCTTTCTAGTGAGCATGGAAACAGAGGGGTTGTGAGGGGTTGTGAAACTATTTCATCTGCCCCCACTGTTGAGATCGAGGAGTGAGTTAAGGGTTCGGGGAATTCAGGAAGGGCAGAGGAAGTGGCCCCAATAAGGAATGAAATTGGCTTACCTGCAACCATCAGAGTTACCCGAGTTTCTGCTTTGGAGTGGGCGTGGGGGCCTGCGTGGTTCCTGGACACCTCCAATCATCCATTGCCAGTCCCAGAAGGTTTGGGAGGTTGAACTGGGTAACCGCTGCCCTCTTGCCTTGAGAGGCCTGGGAACAATCGGACTTCCAGGGAATTCCCTGCTTGCACAGTAGGCACGGCCCTGGAGGAGATTGTAGGTTTGGGCACTGCTTGGCCCAGTGCCCAGGCTTTTTACATTTGAAGCATGGCTCCGGTGGGTTTTTTCCCACCTGCCTGGAGTGGAGTGGCTGCTGGGAATTCTGGAGGGCAGAGATTTTTTTTCAGGGGGACTTCTGTGGTTCTGACAGGGCTGTTTGCAGCGTTTTGTTGGTTTAGGGTATTTGCTTGTGTTTGGGCTGCAAGCCAAACACGTTCCTTTTTGGGGGGCATAGGCAGGTGGAAAGAATGATATAGGGATTTCTCCAAGTAAGGTCATGAGAGACAGTTGGGTATTGAAATTCTTTGCTAAAATAAGAAGGATCCAAGGAATAGGATCTGAGATGGTGTTCAATCTGGAAGATATCAGAGAGGAAGGGAATGTGGACACATATGGGGTTTGGTGAATCTGACTTGGAAGTGGAGTCGGGGCCGGGGGAGTTTCTGGATGAGGGAGAAAAGTGGGAGGGGCAGGGGGACTCTGAGCAGCAGGCCGAGTGGGTGCATAGGGAGGGGGAATAGTGTTGTTCACCGGATCAGAGGATGTTTTTGACGAGGCAGGGAAGCGAGGGTTTTTTTGGGAGAGGGGAGTGAAGAAGGAGAATTTGAAAAGTGGGACAGAACTGACAGAAGGAGGGGCACCTGTGCAGCTCAAAAAAGGCTTGGACATATGGGATCTTGCTCTACTTGTTTAAGCGTTGACAATAATTGTTGAGGTCTGTAAGAATTTGGGGGTTTAAGGTCCCATTTTTTGGCCAGACAGATTTATTATCAAGTGGGTAATGAGGCCAGGCAGTGTTACAGTAAAAGATGAGCTTTTTTGGCCAGAGATCAGATTTAAGACCAAGGTCTTTAAGACTTCGGATGAGGCACCCCAGAGGGTATTTTTTTTGGTGGGGGTGCGGATTGGCTCTTGCCCCTGGGTTTAAGGAGATTCCACTGAGTTCCTGAGACACTGACGGATCACAGGGGATGTCCCACCCTGTGTCTCGTTGGGTTGGATACAGAGCAGGGAACCAGAGGGAGGTGTCCCCCCCATCGAGTCACTCCACAGAATGGAGGGTCCCGGACCCTGAGGCAACCCTCTACTGGGCGCCGGGGTTTTCGAGAGAGCGAAAGTTGTCCCGGACAACTGTGAACGGAGGAGGACTTTGGCCTGAACAATCCTGCCGCTGTGGATGGAAAGGGACCAGACAAGTGGGCTCCCTTGATCATGGTTTCCCGGGTTTCGGTGCCAAAATGTTGGGTTCGGAGGGAAGCCAAGGAAGGGAGGCGTCTTAGAAATCAGACTGGGAACCAAGGTCCATTCAAGCAAAGCTTTTAATGAGCTTAGCAGGTGGGCTGTGTCTGAAATGGACAGCAGCAGTGAAGGAATGGGAAAGGGGGTATTTATAACTCGTTCTGGGCTAGGCTACAAAGGGGCTAGTTTGTGGTGGTTTATGCTAACTTTGCAGTTTTAAGGTTGGGGCGAGATAACTAATATTGGCTCTGTAGTTCCATCTGTGTCCCTCAGATGTGGGTTGCTACTATCAGACCGGAATGTTTAGGGAGAGAGCTGGGAGGGAGCAGGCACAGGAGCTCTGGTTCCATATCAATTAGGAATGCGTACCTGCAGGAAGAGGGGGGAGGGAGGGGGGATGAAGAGAGGGGGCTAGGACGAGAGCCCAGCCAACTGTCCATCAGCTGATGAGTGGATAAACAAAATGTGGTATATAAACACAATGGAATACTATTCAGCCATAAAAAAGAATAATATTCTGATACATGCAACAACATGGATGAACCTTGATGATATCATGTTGAATGAAATAAGCCAGAAAAACCAGACAACTATTGTATGATCTCACTGATAGGAAATATTTAGAACAAGCAAAGTCATAGAGTCAGAATCTAGAATATAGGCTACAATGGGTTGGGGTGGGCATAGGGAATAGAGAGTTAAGGCATAAAATGTACAGAGTATCTATTTAGGATGATAGAAAAGTTTTGGTAATGGATGGTGGTGGTGAAAACACAATAATGTGAATGTAATTGATAGCACTGAATTATATATTTGAATGTGGCTAAAAGGGGGAAATTTTAGATTGTATACAAGTTACTAGAATAAAAATTTCTTAAAACTTCATAGGACTGTACAACAAAAACAGTGAACCCTAAAGTAAACCATGGACTATAGTTAATAGTATAATTATAAAAATGTGCTTCATCAATTGTAGCAAATGTACCACACCAATGCAAGGTGTTAATAATAGGTGGTGTATTTGAATCCTTTATTTCATGTATGACTTTTCTGTAAGCCCACAGCTTTTCTAATAATAAAATATGTTAAGATGTCTAGAGGGGAGGGCATAAATAGGGGTATAGATGGACAAAAAATGTCCATCAGTTAATTTTTTTCTTTTTCTTTTTTTGAACACCCGGGAAGCTGGTGTTCAACCACTGAACCACATCAACTTAAGTTGGTTTTTCGTTTAGTTTTGCTTGTTGTTTGTTTTTGGTTTTCTTCAGGAGGCACCAGGAACCAAACCTGGGACCTCGCATGTGCTTGAGCCACATCTGCTCCCATGAGTTAATTTTTAAAGCTGGGTGATTGAAGTTCATTATAGTATTATTTCTACTATGTAATATGTTTTTTAAAAAAGTGAAAACAAACAATCCATTAAGAGCACAAAAAGATATTTAAATGAGACTAAAAGGTCCAAAGGAAAGGCTGTTATATTTTAGAGAAAGTGTTTCTCCATAGTACAAAGCAAAAGAAGGCCAGAATAGATTTTTAAATCCTGGGTTTCTAGTAAAAATCACTCCAAATCAATTCAAATATTAGAGCTCCCTAAGCAATGTACAATATCAGGTAAGTGCAAAGTCATTTCTTTTTAACTTTGGTATATATATACCTATATCTATCTATCTATCTATCTATCTATCTATCTATCTATCTATCTATCTATCATCTATCTATCTATCTTCTTACACTTTAAAAGGAGTGTCAGACATTGGGATTTCCCTAAACTTTTTACCAAACCAGAGCTTCCTTGTATGCTAAAAAAGGGTTACAAGGGGAAGCGGGTGTGGCTCAATCGATAGAGCTCCCATTTACCATATGGGAGGCCCCGGGTTTACTTCCTGGGGCCTCCTTGTGAGGGCAGGCCAGCCCGTGCAGCGCGGTGGGCTGATGCAGCGGGACCTCACAGCAAGGGGGAGATAAGCAGACACGGAGAAAACACACAGCGAATGGACACAGCAAGCACAAGCAGCAAGGGGGGGATAAATAAATAAATAAATAAATCTTTAAAAAAAAAAGGGTTACAGGTTTACTTTAACACTTGGAGTGGCTGGGGTAGCTGAACCCCTGGGCTAAAACTTCCAGCCTCCAGCCATAAGCAGCCTTGTCTTTTTGCCCTAATGTATTATATGGATATTTTCATTTCTTATATGTGTCATGACCTAAAAATATATGGGAAGCACCAAGACTTAAACTCTTAAGTCTGACTTGTGATCACCTCTACTTAGAAACTGTCCTCTGGCCTCCATCATTTTTAGGAATGGCTGGTGTTCTTTTCTCAAACAGAGATACAAATTTCAGAGAGGAGCAGAAGTCTATCTGTCAACTCACACATGTTTATTGATTTACTAGGCTTAGCAGGAAGGGAGGATTCATACTGTTTCACCATATATTCACTATAAAATCCCCTTATTTTTCCATTGTCTCTGATATTGCAAAAGACACCAATGTACTCACTTAATGGTTATTTAAAAGACATTAGTGACCAACAAATGTCTGACTCAGGACAGGGTCCTGGAGATAAAGAGGTGAAAATGTGAAACTTGATTCTGGCTCCCTTGTCTTCTTCATAATTCTCAGCCTCTTTGTCTACACTGCTGATGTGATGTTGATGATCTCTTTGTTGTAGAAACTTTATCATTTCCAAATGGCTCCCTAGACTCCTTCTGGTCCAAGCTGCTTCTATATCTCTGACCGGTTGCTACTACCTCTGATGAAATACAGGCAGTTGCATCATCACCTTCTGTTAATTTAACAGTAGCTGAGCATCCTACAATATTGAAAGTTCTAGGAACCCTGCTCTCAGGTGAAAAATTGAGATGGAATAAGAATGTGAACTGTGGTCTATGCTTAGTGGCAAAGCCCCAGGATGTGTATATCCATTGCAGGTGATGTGCCACACTAATGAAAGATGTTTATGTGGGATGTTATGGGAGGTATAGAAGGTGGGGAACAAGGGAATCCCTGTAATTTTTGTGTAACATTTATGTAATCTAAGCATCTTTTAAAATATATATGAAAAAAAAACATTTATGTAAGCAAATGCACATATATGCATATATAT
>JAQZBX010056173.1:0-18248 GCA_029593785.1 Cabassous unicinctus
TTTTTTTTTTTTTTTTTTTTTTTTTTTTTTTTTTTTTGGCACATTCAGCACATTTGCCTTATGGAGAGACGTTTTCTATGAATAAATGTACTGCTCATGATGTTCAAGATCTAGGTGTCCCTGTTTTCCAGTAAGCAATATTCAAAGTTTCTGGTCCAAATTGAACCTGAGGGTATTGTTAAAACGAGTCCTGACAGCCACAGAAATTCCTCCGTATTAATTTTTATAGGTTATAAGGGCCTCACTTCACCGGATCTAATGCAAGTGATTCAGTCCAAAGTAACTATTAAGTTTATTGCTTGGAGATAAAAAAAAAAAAAAAAAAAATCCGATGAAAGGACCATTACCTTGCAGCAGCACTTATACAATAATTCCAACATCAGGGATTCCAAAGAGAGTCCTGAGCAGAAAAGGTTGAGGGCTAAGTGCCCGCCGACCTCAGAGGATGTAACTGGGACAGCCAGGGGGCATGGGCTCCCAAGGAAACCCAGCAAGCTTTACTGCAGGGCTGGGCTGTATTGCATGGAGGTTGTAAACATATGTGACTATTTGCCTTTTGCAACTGAGTCTAATCTGAAAGAGTCCTGGAAGGCTGAGAAGCAATTTCAGTTTCTCTGCACCAAGAGGCTTGCCACCAAGTTCTCATTTCCACTGCATTTTGCTTACCCACAAACAGCTCTCTGCTCTATTCCTCCTTCCTCTTCACCACTCCGGCCACCAGTTTCCTTGGCCTGATCATCACTGAAATCCCCTAGTTTGTGTGAGTGCATATTGTGCTTGGCTTAATGGCCTCGCTGTGTTTGCTCCAGGGATTAGATGCAAGCGCTTTGGGGAGGGTTTGTGTTCTCCTGCTTCAACTTTGTGTAGAACATCAAATGTACAACATCCAGAGTGGATGTAGGAATTAGCAGGGCCTTTTTCTTGTTACCTCAGAGACCTATTGTAGATTCAGAAAAATCACACTGTTCCTGGCATCATCTGTAGGTCTCCTCTCACCTGGAAATTCTCCCTGTAACCTTCCAGCTCAATGCATAGAAGACCTCTGGCACCCTTTGTCTTTTCATTCTCCTTTCCTTTTCTCACTTCTGGGAATCGACAGATTCCAACTGATACCTAAACTCTACACTCCCAGGAAATCTTCCTGTTTTCTTCTGGGAAATGTGGAATTGCCCAGGAAGGTACAGGCCTGGGAGGTGGCTGTAGAATCTTGGCCCTAACAGAATCCAACTAAGAAATGTTTATAGAATGGTGTGACTTCAAGTTTGGTTCCAGAGCTATGTGATGAAAGCCTACATGCAGGAGGACCAGCTGGACTTTAAATCAGGTCTGTTGAGGTTTGGGGGGGGGTTCCAACTCGTTGCTTACGAAGCCAGATATGGTGGGATGAGAGGACAGGGAAGGCAATGTGATTTCTAAGGAGATCTGATGACAATAGCACTTTGACCCTGATTCAAAGAAAAATAATAACTATTCCCTATTTTCTTCTCAGGCTTTAAGACTCTACCATAATTAGGAATAGGCTACTGGCCCCTCCTTAGAGTTAGCAACCCTCTCGGAGAATTATAACTCTGCTTTAAATAGGCTGCTGGGTGTATTAGTCAGCCAAAGGGGTGCTGATGCAAAATACTAGAAATCTGTTGGCTTTTATAAAGGGTCTTTATTTGGGGTAGAAGCTTGCAGTTACCAGGCCATAAAGTGTAAGTTACTTCTCTCACCAAAGTCTGTTGCCACGTGTTGGAGCAAGATGGCTGCCAACGTTCAGCCTTCCTCTTCCTCTTAATGCTCCATGATCAGGCTCTTTCAGCTTTGTCTCACTCCCTGGGGCTCGATTCTCTCAGGGCTCAGCTGCTTTGTTCTTTCCACAAGGCCAGCTGTGAACTGTCAGACGAACGGCTCATCTCTTTTTCCGGGGCCTTCTATCTTTCCTCATGACCAAGCTCCTCTGTGTGCTTACTTCCCAGGGCTCCAGCTCAAAAACGCCAACCTCCCTTCTCTGCAGTGTGGTTTTTCTGTGAGTCCCATTCCCCCGCCACCAAGGGGGCAGGGACTCAATGTCCTACTGACATGGCCCAATCAAAGCCTTAATCATTATTTAATCAAGTAAACCTCTGAATCCAATAGAATCTCATATGCCCAGAGGAACAGACCATTTCACAAACAATCCAATCTTTATTTTTAGAATTCATAAATAATGCCAAACTGCTACACTGGGCCAGAGAGCTACTTAACTATGTTTCCCTCTATTCCTTGTTGACTGTGGGGTGTAGAATCTGTCATAAACAGTCTACAATAAAATATTAATTTATTTTTTCAATCCAACAAAGCACAAAGTCAGGCTGCCACCTCCCTAGGATAAAGCAGCTGCCTCTTTTAGCGTGCTATGTATCTTGGAGAACCCAGTGTCTGTCTCCTGCTAGGAAATGATTTACATTCTCTCCATCTGCTAGGAACCTAATTATAATGGGAATCAAAATGAAAACATTTCCGGAATTCTTTAAACACCCATAACTTTGCTACACTTTGTCCTACTATATTACTTTCTCCATAATTCCTCTCAGCTCAGTGAGCATCTTGTTTTGTTTTGTTTTGTTTTTAAATAAATGGAAGCAAAGATGATTGCCCTGAAAACACACTAATCAGTGTTTCTAATTCTATTATTTTTAAATGTTTTGTTGAGCACTCTTTGCAGCTGCTACTCAAGTCAACAATAAAAAACACTCTTTTGATACTATCTTAAAATCAGATTTTTACAATGTTTTGATTGTGTGTAGTGGATTGGAAAGAGAAGAGAGAGGGGTTTAATGCTGATTCTCAAGTTTTCTGCTAAGAAAAATTATCCTTCTGGTGGGCATTAATCTCTTACCATTCTTCCTGGGATTTTAGGGGAAAATACAGGGAATTCAGCAAGTGATACTAGAGAAAAGACTTTTAAATAAGTGAGCAGTGCCATATTTTTAGGAAGGTAAGCATTACTGGTTTTCAAACACAATGCTTAAGAGTTAGACCTTGAATTAAGTTCTTTCTGGCTCCAAAGTCCAAGAACTTGCATTATAGTGTTATGACTCAATGTTCAGTTTTAGAAAACAAAATCTTCCAGCTCCCTTTAACTACAGAGCTCCCTATTACAGTTATTTGCATTGCATGGCGATGGTGCAAAATTTCTACAAAAATTTACTGGATTTTTCTTTTGGGTAAGAGAGCTCATTTGACGGCTAATCAAAACAAGAATGCAGAGTCAGGACAGAGCAGCAGATGGTGGAAACCACTGAAAGCCAGGCAGGGGGCTACGTTTAACGTGGCAGGCAACAGAGGCCATTATGGTTCCCTGAGCAAAGAAGTCATGTGATGAAAGCAGAGTTCCTAGGAGATCTGGTCACATCAGTGTCCCCTGCTCATGATTAAAGATAAATGAGAAACCATAATGCTAGGCCCTGAAGAATACCAACCAAATAGTCTTGGCTTTTCTCTCTAGCTTCAGGCTCCAACCCCCGTTGGATAGCTCTGTATAGTAATGATTGAAGGTAGGAAGACTAATGAGTAAGTTACTACAATTAGCTCCAATGAGGAGAGAGAAGTGAACCATTAACGGAAATAGGAAAATGGCAGAGCAACGAAATTAGGAGGAGATGGTGAGAATCAGTTTTCAATTGGTAAAGTTGCCAGAAAAAGCAAAGCCCAGATAAATATGCAGCAATTAGGGGGATAATGTCTGGGATGGATGATAATGAGATAAATAGCAGAGATGTAGCTTTTGGAGTTCTTTACACAGAAGTGGCACGTGGGCATTTGGGAGCAGTTGAGATATCAAAGAGTTCACTAAGCAGAGAAAAGCAGCTCAGAAGGCTGAGGTATGAAGCAAAGAACACTCATGGTTTATAAAATGGAAGAAGGTTCAGGAGAAGTAGGGAAAGGGCCAGATGAGGCAACAAAAAGAAAGGGCAGTACTTGCACATACATATTATTTCTTTTATGTGGTGTTAAATTTGGTACAGGTGAAAAGGAACTTTTGAGTGTTTTAGAGAAAATTACTTCTTCTAAAGCTTTCTCAGAGGCCCCACCAATCAGAACTGCCCTCTGCGTCAGTGTTTACTACTTAGGAGGGAAACAGAGGATATTCAAAGGAAAACTTTCTGTACAGGAAGAGAGTGGGAAAGAGATTCCATAAAATGGAACCATGCTGTCTTGCAGGTTGGGTGAGTACTTGGGCTTCACCCAAAGGTTTACTTAGTGACCATTAGCTTAGTGCGTCTCCCAGAGTTTCCCCTAGATGACAACCTCCCTGTAGAAACCACTAGTGCTACCTTTACTGTTACCCAGTTCATAACAGTTTTTAAGAAAATTTCAAGTCCACTGGCATTTTATTAGAGAATTGTTTTGGTCAGGAACACAGAAACCACTCAAGATGTTTCAACCCGGGAGAAATTTAATCACGGGGTTTATGCACTTATAAAACCTTTGGAGGCACTCGGGGAGCCAAGGTCAGAGAATGTCACTAATGATATTAGGCAATCAGCAAGTTCAGGCGTTTCAGGAAGCTGTGACAGCACGGAAGCAAATGATTTTCAGGAGAATGTCTAGAAGTCCCTGAAACCTCCCATGTACTATCTTCCAAAGTGTTAGGGTCTGCCTGCTGATGTTAGAGGAGTAGTGGTAGCTTTCGCTTCTCCTCTACCTTCCAAATCCAGCATGAGTGCCTCTCATTGGCAGAATTGACATGTGAATCCTGCTGGCGACAGGGGCTGTGAAACATAGTTTTTAGGCTTCTAGACCCTGCCACATAGGGGAGAACTGAGAATGGCAAAGCCAGTGTTGGGTACTAACACACCCCATCTTGCACAGGAATAAAGTTAATGGAGTGCATCATTGTGTCACATATATAGGCCTTCTCTGAGTCCTTTTCTCTACTTCCTGAGATGACAGAGGTCCACTGCCTTTCTTTGGTTCAGGATTAAGTTCTTTGTTGCTGAAATGCATGGTATGGGGGAATGTTTGATATTGTCCTTATACCCCTTAAACATGGCTCTCCTCTCATCAAGTATGCAACAACCTAAAATCCATCACTCCCTGCTCAGGATCTGTGAGAATTCCTGTAGAGAAACTTAGGAAGCAATACATGCAAAGAAATGTGCAAATCGGAGCTCAGGAACAACTGGGCAACTCAAAGTTTCTCAAAGTGAATAGAAAGGATTTTAATCATGGCCTTTGGTCTTATAACACATGCTGGCTTCATCACCAGACACACATCAGAGCACCAAACATTCAGACTTGATAAGGTCCTTTGCTACCTTTCAGTTTTAGTAATTGAGGAAATTATATGTATAGCACAAGGTAAAGGAGAAAATTAATAAGATGAGAAAAAGAGGGAAAAAACTGAGGGTGAGGATTATTAGAGACTGAGTATACGTGGTAATTGCCAAGAGCCTCAGCCAGATTTAAATAGGAAAGAGAGACTTTTTACTACATGTAAGAAACTGATGACTTTGTTTCACATTATTGTAAAGCCATATGCCCAAGCACAGCCCAGTCAGGTGGCAAGAACTGGCTTATATTGGGAAAAGGGTGATCTGTACATATTTTATAATTTCCCTTTTTCCTTATTCAGTAAAAATTACTTCTGTCAGTTATCTGTAAATTACCTTGAGAGTAGGGACCGAACCTAATTTCTTATTGATTATCTAGTGCCTAGTGCAGCATCTGGCCATTAGCTGGCACCATATACAAAAGCATGGAATGGATGAATTGAATGAATGAGAAGTTGGCAAACTAGACTACTCTGCAGTGGCCTAGTACGTTTGTTTCCCTCCCTGGGGTGTGCATCTATGCATGTGATTTTGCAGTAAGTATTAATCTTTTTGCTTCACACATTAGCAATATTTTGTGGATTTTTCTCATGAGTTTGCAGTATGGTGATAAGTTCTGGTCAGTCAGTTCCTTAGCATAATTTTCACTTAAGTGAGATGATATCATCTCATCCCAGGCTTTAGAAAGGAGGATGGACTGCAGGAATCTTTTAAAGGAGAAATATTTTCTAATGAACAAAAATGATGATTAAATTTTGAATGATACTCTTTCTAATTGTGTGTGTCACCAAGTGAAATCTGAGCCCTTGCATTGTGGTTTTGGAATTGAAACGCTATCAATCAGAAGTGACATTACTTACTTTCGTGCTGCTTGGCATATGCTGGAACATTCTTTCTACAATTCCACCAAAGCCGCTTAGGCATTATCTCTGCTGTCGTCATCGTCATCATAGTTATTGCAATGAAGCCTCTCCTGTTCACTCATCTCAGCCGGGCTCTGCCCACCATTGCCCTCTTCTCTCCCCCATCTCCCCTGCAGGAGGTCCCGTTCTCCCGCGTGTGGTGCAGTAACCGGCAGCCTCTGCACTGTGCCTTCTCCCTGGAGCGCTACACGCCCACCACCACCCAGCTGTCCTGCAAAATCTGCATCCGGCAGCTCAAAGGCCATGAACAGATCCTCCAAGTGCAAACATCAATCCTAGAGGTGAGTCCTTGGTCTGCAGGTCATTTGACCCTGTTTCTAAATGACAATGAGAATAACAACACTATACCTATCTCAGCCATGCCGTATCAGTTCCAAAAGAGCTGCAAAAGGTATTAACTCCTTTAATCCTCATTACTGATAAGGAAAACTAAAGGCTTTTTTCTGAGGCTAAGTGAGCATTGAGCTGAGCTTCCTGCCGGGCAGCAAAACAATCCATCAGAGCGCTGAGGCTCCTGGATGGACCTTTGGAGAAGCAGTTGGTATAGGCATTTTTATACACAAAGTCACAGATAGATAGCCTCATAGCCCACAGTAGTCTTGTCATATCAGCTGAGATTCATTATTGGCTGGTTTCAGATGGTACAGTTGAGACACATACCATAAAGAGGCACAAGGTTACCATCCGTCTGTTTTTCTGCTGGTTCTGGCAAGTTTTCCAGGAGGCAGCTGCCCCATATGTGTTGTGTGGTCATCAGGCCCTTGGTGCCTTGCTGTCTATTATTTCTCATACCCTTCAAGCTCACATTTCCATTAGACCTAGGTTCATCAACACAATAATAGAAGTTGGACAAACATTAATCTCATTCTACAAAGTAAGGAGATGGAAGTTCAGGGATGTGAAGGACCTTGTCCAAAATCACATGGAAGGGCACAGTTAAAATGAAAGCCAAAGGAGAATACACTTGGGAATTCTTGCCAAAAGTCTAATCTCTGCCATGGCTCTGATTTTCCCTAAACCACTGAATGACGTCATGACTTTGGACTTGAGTTTATAAAGTAGACAGTGGCAATCCCTTCTCAATGGTTCCTTGGGGTAGAGGGAGAGCGTAGCCAAAGGGTAGAGTCAGGGAAGGGGTGTGATGCATTTACTTAGCAATTCTGAGGTAATCCCTGGCTAATATAAGAAAACATGCATGTTTTATTGCACATCTGTAAACCAGAAAAATGGATGGATGGATGGATATTTCCTATTAAGCTGAGCTTAGTAGAAGGTTTAACACATTTATATACATACAACTCAGTTTTCGTTTGTTTTTAAATTTATAGACTTGTAGCATTATCACCTCTCACTTTTCTCATTTCAATTCATTGTTTATGCAAAATGGGTATTGCTAATTCCCCAGATAGTTTTTCTGAAGAGTAGATGGGTTTGCAAAGGATTGTGCCTCAAAATTGATAGCTGTCTTAACTGACATTATTTGCATTCATTATTGCCAATTAGCGTTATGTGCTAAAGTAGTTTTGATAGTGAAGGTAGATTCTGAAACTGAGGGTAGGATATTTTAGAGCCTGTTTCTTGAACAGTCATCGCATATTTAATACACTTCAAAGTAAAATAAAAATTGTAGAAGGGTTTTAAAATTAAAAAAAGAAAGAAAGAATCCAAGAAGAGCTAGGACTCAGAAGCATGGAAAAGCAAAACAGAAAGAAAGCTGGTTGTCTCTGATGCAGATTGCCCTTAAATATCTGTTAACAAGTCAACAAAGAATTCCAGGTTTAAAGAGTTGTTGTTTTTTTTTTTTTTTTAAGGTATCTAGATATTGGGGAGCAGCTTGCTGTTATAGGATATTTATATAAAGAACAATGTGATAGAGTTAGTGTATCCTGGTACCTTTGCTCCTTGCTTAAATAAATTCCTGAAGTGTATGGAAGGAAATTCTGCTAATAAGCCCAATCTTAACCTTAATTTTCCAGTTCCTTTTCTAATACGTCACAATTTTAAAGTCACTTGGAAATACCTTAAAGAACATGGCATCATTGATAATAGTAGGCGAGAATCAAAATAATATTTAGATATTCAACGTTGGGCTATATTAATCCAATTTATAGGCAACTTTATTTTAGAAGCTTCACTAACCCTTTTTGATCCTGTCAAGGATCACTATTTTAATTGCTTCGAGAGTTACTGCAGGACTTGAGCCCAGTGTGTCTCCATTGCTTTATAATGAACTGCTTTTCTTAGACAAGTCTAATTTGTTATCATTTTCTATGTCAGAAGAAAGCTAATAACCTTTAAAAATCACTGTATTTCAGGTACTGTTCCATGTGCTTTCACATTTAGCCATCACAGCTCTGTGGATTCAGTATTATTACTATCACAATTATACATGATATTACAGTCTCAAAGAGGGCAACCTTCTTACCCAAGGTCATAGAGTTAGTTAGATGGGATGGGAACCAGACTTCCAAACTAAGACACCTGACTTCAAGAGCAAAGTCTTGACTACCCTATTAAAATGCTCCAGGATCCTAATCAAGACAGTTTAATTCATCAGTCAACTGTGGGCCTTCCACATAACATGTCAACAACAACAATTTTGTCACTGAGTATATGAAAATTGGGAAGTTCTTTCTTCCAGACTGAGAAGGATTGGAGGCAACCATTTGTGTGATAGACTAGAACACATTTGTATTATAGATCTTCAAAGAAAGAATAGATTTCCTACCTGTGGATCAGCCTGCAGATGGATGCCTTGATTCAGTCATCACTCATGGTCCTCCAGTCCCGGGAATATCTGACTCCTGGGAAAAGCAAACATCTGATGATAAATCTGGGGAATAAAATCCATCCTCTTCTCCACCCCCACCCCAAAAATGACTTGGGTGATTTTTGTGGTAGATAGTTCAAGCTAAAGTAAAGATACAGAGAGCTCTGAGAAGTTTCTATCACCTGGAAAGGAGGCAGGATACATCCTAGAGGTGGCTCTATATCAATCAATGAGTAGGAATTATAATTAAATTAAAGTGCATCACACTTCATGGCCACTAGGCTGAAAGTGACTGCCTTTAAGTGGCTTAAATAAATTAATAACAATGTCATTGATTAAAATCAACATTAATAATATGGCACTAAGCCTTTTTAAGCTTTCAAAAGACATCTTTGAAGTTTCTTTTTTAATTTTTTTCTGTATTGTTTCCATCTTTTCCAAAACACACACCACACACACCTGCATATTTAGACTCAGAATTGTCACTTCCTATCCTTACTTTAATGGATTGTATTAATGACACTGTCTCACAAATTCAACAATGCATCCATGAGAGGTATAAAGTCTACATATTTTTAACTTTATGATCTTGAGGGTAAATATTTAAATCAATGCAGTAACTTTAAATGCTTCATTTAAAGCATTTAATTCTTTGTGTTTAGAATTCTCCCATCCATCATTTCCCTTCATGTCTCTTATCTAAATGGTTTTCCAAATAAAATACAATCATTCATTTCACCCTCACATTTAAAAGTTATATCAGTCATCAAGGTAATATACCTTTTCTCTTCTTTAAAGAGGCCATTATGCTGATCTTTAGAAGTAGGTTGGTTCCCCTTAAATTGGACCCAACTGAATTACCCAATGATTAGTGCCAATTGATATTCTATAAAGCAATAGTATCATCAGTCTAAAAATTAGAGACTAGAGCAAAACAATTTTGCTAATTCTGAAAAGAAGGGGAAATTTTCCAAGTAAATTATTTCATCATTCCTTTTTAATGTAATATTATTCAAGCATCATTTTGGGGGGCAGAAACAACTTAAATGGGAATCTCACGTGTTACAATTTTCCCTTCAAGCAATTCTCTTTCTTTCAAAAGTAGTGAAAGTTGGGGGGGGGAGCGGCAGAGGTATTCTGTTATAAAATAGATGGAATACTTGGAATTTCTCATTGATTTACAACTCCTAAGCTAACCAGGTAGCAGCCGCTTATCTCAGATGTGCAGAGCATAAAAATCTACTGTTTCTCTGCAAATTTAATTTAAACAATCAGAAAATGTGATGTATCTACAGGATTCTTATTGCTAAGCCCAGATGTCTTTTAGAATGCATCATAAATGTTACATAAAGTAACATCCTTATGCATGGAATTTATTTAAATTTGGAAATTTTATGAGTGAAATGGGAGCCCATTTATTAAAGTATAGTATAGTGGAAAAAAATACTTGTTTTTAGACTCAGTTTCACATAATTTTTTTTTTTAAAGATTTATTTTTATTTACTTGATCCATTTTAAACCCCCCCTTCCCCATTTGCTGTTTTGTGTCCATTTGCTGTTCTCTGTGCCTGTTTCATCTCTTCTCATCCTCCTCCTCCAGTCTTCACCAGGATTCAATCCTGAAGACCTCCAATGTAGGAGAGAGGTATTCTGCCATCTGCGCCACCTCGGCTCCTGGTTTTCGGAGCTTTCGGAGCATCTCGTCTTGTCTCTCTCCTTTTTACGTCATCATCTTGCTGCATGGCTCCCGGGGCCTGGCGGCTCACCGGCACACAGAGCCTGGAAGCCCATGTGCTTTCTATATATATATTTTTATTTTACCGGGAGGTCCCGGGGATCGAACCCAGGTCCCTCCATATGGCAGACGGACGCCCAACCATTTGAGCCACATCCGCCCCCCCACACACATAATATTTTATTCACCTTCAAATAAGACCTCTTTGTCCAGCTTTTTCTGAAAGTATCTGGCAACAAGGTTGTGTTTTTTCTGCCAACAGAGAAGACAGGGCTTGGCCGACAATTCACAGGTGCCATGAGAGCTTTCAGGAACCAGCTATCTGTCTCTTGAGATCCTTTGGCATGAACGCTTTCAGTGTTTTCAGTTTCATTGGCAAGCCACCTTTTTCTGGTTAACATCCTTTGGTGGCATTTTACAATGACAATTACCATGTTAATGTGGAAAGAATTCCCCCAATCCCCTAGATTCTACCATACTCTCAAGTCAGGAAATATTCAAGGAAGCAATTCTAACTTGATTTGCATTTTTAAGAGCTAGAAGAAAATTTCATAAACCATGATAAAAAATGATGTATCTTGTAACCTGTTTTATGCAGTAGCAAGCCTGAGTTGGTTTATTTTATAACTAGGCAACATAATGGTACAGAATTGTCCATTCCGCCTAGAATAACCATCTATGCACCCAATTTTTATTCATTCAGTTACTACCTGTCCTTCAAGGCCAACTCAAGTGACTCCTCCATGAAGCCTGAATGCACTCACAGAACATTGTCCTTAACCATTCTGCACTGAGGGTTTCCCTGTACTTGCTTTGAAGCAGGGTGGTATAGTGAAATCCGTATTGGTTTATGTAATAACATATCAGAATTCTAGTTTCAGCTATGTCACAACTATGTGGGTAACTTTTACCAAATTCTGTACCCTTTCTGGTACCTATAAACATTCATAAAACTATTTAGGAAATTGGGGCTCATAGAGGTCATGTAGCAGCCAAGGTCACTAAGCCTTAAAAAGTATAGATTCAGACTCCAGAGTGAGGTCTTCCTGATTCTAAAAACCATCCTTTTTCTATTAGACCATGTACTTGGAGAACTTGGTGAGCATTTTTCTATAATATTCTAGGGAATAGAACTAAAACCAGCAAGTAGAACCTATTTAATATGCTAATGTGTATTTCAAATTTCTAAGAAAAGGATATAAGATACAGCATTTCTCAGATGTACTTGACCATGGGACCCCCCATTCTTGGAACATCTTGTAAGGTATGCTTTTGGAAATGCTAAGGTAAAGCCTTGTGTTTCAAAACACAGCCATCAACGTATACTGATGTTAAATGAATAAAGACAACATTATCTGTCATTGATAAAATATCTGCATGACTCAGGTTCCTCATTTGGCAAGTTTTTGAAGGAATACGACCCACCAAGTCTTTCAGTGTATAGCTGTGTGACCCTGGAGCACCACCAGAGAAGGGCCACCATGATTGAGGTGCCTTCAGTAGGAAGACACGGAAATGTCAGAAGAAACATGAGCGCATGGGTTGAAGGAGGGCAGAGGTTCCAGTTCCTGAAGGGGAAAATAGCTTCTTCAGTTAAACTGTTCTAACTAGTTCTCTAACCCAAAGGCAGATCTGATACTGGAGTTTCTTCTTGTTTAGTTTCCCAGGGCTGCATAACACATTACCACAAATTCAGCAGTTTAAAACAACACTCATTTATTATCTCACAGTTTTTGTCAGTCAGAAATCCAGGCACAGCATAGCTGGAATCTCTCCTCTGGATCTTGCAAAGCTGAAATCAAGGTGCTGGCCAGGGCTGTGGTCTCGTCGGGAACTCGAGGCCTTTTCCAAGCCTGCTCAGGCTGTGGGGCAGAATCCAGTTCCTTGAAGCTCTAGGGCTGGTTTCCCCATTTTCTTGCTGGCTAGTTGCTCTCAGCTCCCAGAGGCTGCCCTCAGGTCGTAGCCACATGGCTCTAGAAGCAGCTCACCACATGGCTGTTTGCTCTCTTCCAGGCCAGCAGGAGAACTGCCTCCTGACAAGAGCTGCCTCTTGTCTCTCGAGGGCTAACCTGATCATCTCTCTCTCTCGATTAACTGATTAGACACCATAATTACATACGCAAAGTTCCTTTTCCCATATATCATATCAAAATCACAGGATTGATTCAATTAGATATTTTTAAGGTCTTCAAGTTCTGTTAGTCCATATAAATTTACCAGCAACCTTAGCCACCCCAATCTGACCAATTTTTTGCATGTGATTTCATGTTGAATATGAGGATCTAATTGTGATGATGTACTGAAATAACACAGCCTCACTGGATAGCTCTAAATTCACCCCACAGGCTAGTCCGCATGTTCTCTGCCAATGGCCGGCTCTGCTTTATATAGAAATTAAATTCTGAAACAAGACCAAACGAGTTATTATAGAATCATGCAACTTTAGGACTGAGGGCGGGAACGGGGGTACTTTAAGATGGTCAACACAGAGGTGGTTCTCCTTTGTAGCTTTCCTGCCAAGTGCTTACCCAGCCAGCTTATTTGGTCAAGCTCATTCATCTTTGGCCAGTTACGATTCTCAGAAAGTCATTCCTTTATACGTCATTGAAATCAGTCATTTGGTAACTTCTTCCTACTGATTCTAGATCTATCCCCGGGAGCCAAACAGAAAAAGTTTCTAAGCCAGCTCTCACCTGACCAACTTTGAGACGTTGGAAGTTAGAAGTTGTGACGCCCCTGAGTGGAAGAAGCTGTCGTTAATTTCCAGTAACACAAGATTTATTAGGCCACTAGAAATTCTTTTTTACTATTTTAGAAGATAGGGGAACCTGTCAATGTATTTTACAGAATATAGGCAAGCACTCTGTGCATGCATGTTAACATGGGTGTTTTTTATTTTATAATAGTGTTGATCATTAATGCTGTCAGTTGGATCTGATCATGCTTTCCTCATTTTGCTTACAGAATGAAAGAGAAACCATCACTTTCTTTGCACAAGAGGACAGCACTTTCCCTGCACAGACTGGCCCCAAAGCCTTCAAAATTCCCTACTCCATCAGACAGCGGATTTGTGCTACATTTGATACCCCCAACGCCAAAGGCAAGGACTGGCAGATGTTAGCGCAGAAAAACAGCATCAACAGGTAACTGGGGCACCGTTGAAAGAGCTTTACCAAGAGAGCTTTGAGAAGAAAGAAAGTGGGCTCTGATAAGTTTATGGAATCCTCTGGCCATGTTTCCTGTGCAGCTGGGCTAAGTGGGCAAAGAGCAGGAACGTTGGACCTTTGGAAAAGTCCAACTTTGGTCCTGGTCCCATGTTCAGGTTCACTAACTGGGCTAAACCCAAAAGGGGGCTTTGTGCATCCTGGTACTTTTGAGCAATCAAATCACAGATATTTTTAAGCCAGAGGTACGGAAACAAAGAAGCAAATATCATATCCCACCCCACCGTCAGGTAACCTTAACCATAGTTTATCATCTAACTGACACATAGGCAGCCTGCAAAAGTGAGATCCTGAATATAAAAAAAGGAAGTTTGATGGCTGAAGCCAGAGGATGTTAAATAAACAAAAGAGTACCACCTTAGCATACTGCTCAAACTGACACGACTTGTTACTGTGCTAACGTTAGGGTTGAGCTGAGAGTAGAATAAAGAGCTCCATTATGGCTTTATTACTTTATTTGAGAAAAAACAGGGGTGAGACTTTCCAGGGCATCAGCGATGGGTCAGACAGGTTTGGGCTCATCTTGACGGGTAGCCAGCAGGGAGACAGATAAAATCTCCTCTCACCACTCTTCCCCTGTGTACCCCAAAATTAATGGAAACGAGAACAAGTTTTGGCCAGAACCATTTTATTTCCCTTTTCTTGGGTATTATTTTTTTCTTCTTTTGAGGGAAGCCTTATTTTCTTACCGTTTGGCTTGCTCTGTTACTACCATTTTTTGTTCTTCATTTTCACAGACTTCCTACCTGACTCTTCCTTTGCTGAAAGGGAGGTAGATGTCTGCCAAGAAAGACTAGAGAGCCACTCCCTGTTTCAAAAGGGATCCAGAACCCAAGAACAAAGGGCCCAACTAGAAAGCAGTCAGGCTCAGAGAGCAAAGTCAAGAGACAAGACATTGCTGCAAGAGAAAACTGAATTGAGAGAGACAGGCAAGACCCAAAAGAATACATTCTTGGGAAGGCATATATTGAAAATGAAAGCATGCAAAAATGTATGAGTGTACAGGAAAAATAATTAGTTTGAATATTTCCCTGCAACTTTGACGAAGGATAAGAAGTCTCCTTTACACCCCACGAACACCATGACTATGTCAAGTTCACTTTCAGATCAAATTCAGGACAAGAATGAAAAATGAACCCAGAGAACCTTCTTTGGTGAAAGCGAGCATCAAATACCAGTGTGCCTAAGTAAACCACTTACCATCCTATGTTTCTTTTTCTTCAAATGCAATTCAAGGAATTTGAATCATATTAACTCTACAAGCCTTCTAGCTTGTAGCATATTATTTTTAAGTCATTTAGAAAAAATATTGCCACAAATTATCTATGCAACCTAGGATGCTGTCATTCATTTGCTGAATGAGTATGTGCAGGTTCCTGCCTTGTACCATATGCAGGACACATAAGCAAAATAAGATGAATGCCTCAGTCAAGTTAGGGTTCACCATAGTGGAGAATGCATGTCAAACTGGGAGGCTAAGTTTAATAAGATTTGGTGCCTGGGCACTAACGAGCAGTAAATGACTCTGCTGGAGCAGAATGCACCTTCGGTTTCCCGGGTCACGAAGCTTGAGCACTTGGTGTGCCTGTTTGCTTGTTTTAATTTTCGTTTTTGTTTTCCACTAAAACCTCATCTCCAGGGAAACCTAAATTTCCTTGACATAAGTAATTTAAATGCCCTACTTTATGAAAAGTTTCTAACCCAGTCCCCAGAATATGGCAGATTCTCATTAAGTGTTCGTCGCTAACCTTGAAATTTTCACAATTAATAGCAAGTTAGAATAGCATGAATACACGTAATCGACTTCTAAATTTAAATCTTATTTCGTTAACACATTCAACTTTAGTGAGTGGCATGTCTTACCTTCTTTATTCTCTAGCTTTACTCTCCAAAAGTGGTCTATCTATGGAGTAGAAATGATTTAAACTACAGGTCAGCAAATTTTTCTGTACCAGATAATAAATAGAGTAAGCCGTATGGTTTCTGTCACAACTACTCAATAACTATTCATCTCTGCTGTTATAGGGTGAAAGCAGCCATGGAAAATATGTACACAAATGGGCATGCCTGTGTTTCAATAAGCTTTATTTACAAAAAACTGGCGGCACTCCAGATTTAGCCTGTGGTCTGTAGTTTGCCGACCCTTGATTTAAAGTAGCTACCTTCATTCAGCAAAACTTCTATAGGATCTTATTGATTCAGGCAGGGTAAGACATGGAGCTGAGTCACCTCATTCAGCTCTGCATCCTAGCCGCTTCAAAAATGGGGTAGTATAGGGTCTTTTTTTTGAGGCTAGTCTCGTTCCAGCAGAGATAGCCATCAAGATATTGAGGAGAAATATTTAAAACCACCTTGCACCATGTTAGCCAACTCTCGTTAAATTAAGTCATCAGGTTCCTCTTATGTTTTCATTACTTTACAAAAGTATAACTTCACCCTTATGGAATATGTGACCGGTCCTGGGAGGGGCGGGGAGAGGTTCAGATGTAACCCATACAACTTCCTTTTGTATACTCCACATCACTGTTTTTGCTCTCTTATGGTTAAAAAAAATCACATCATATAAAACTAATCATAAATGTGCATTAAAACAGAGAAATTTAAAATTGTCAATATGCCAATATTATTGGATAAAAAAGCTATTCCATAGCCTGAGATTCTGTCAACTCTGGGATCATAACAAAGATGCTCCCTAAACACATAGTAGCGTCTTCCTACAGAGAACTCACTGATCCTGATCTCATGACAACTCTTTTACCTGACTCATACCCTCCTTTCAATTTCCAACAGCATTAAAAAGCCAGTAAAACAAGAGCCTTCAAATCATGAAGAACTTTCAGAGGGAGTCGAGGAAACAGTGGCTTTTATTTTATTGCCAGTGAAAGTGTTCTCTTAGTCTCTTTTTAGTAAATGCAAATGTCACCAGTCATCATCTGCCTTTTTTGTCCAACAAGCTTCCACCAAGAAATAGATGGGGAAGAAAAGACATGGAATATAAAGATAAAAGCTTAGCAATCCATGAGAATGTGAGAAATGCTATAAGGCTGACAACACAGGTGACCTTGCGACTTCCCTAGCATATTGATGATGCTAAATAAGCTACAGAGCATAGTAAAGAATGCTATAGAAAACAGTTGCAATTATGGATTCTATAAACAAACTTTGACTATAACTCAGATTCCATATTTACTGTATTCCTAAGCTGAGATATTGTACATTTATTCTGTAAATTCAGCTGCAATAACTTTCCACATCAATGCTCTTGGCCCCATGTGATAGGTCGGTGGGGCTGAGAAAAAAAGAATTGGAATAAGTAGGCTAGATGGTAGGCAGCAATGGAAAAATATCATATACTAACTGCTTCAGCTAGAAGTAATTCCCTCTATCTAAACTTCCATAGCACTTATATTTATGTGGTCCATCTTTATTTTTTAATTACAGTTAAACAGTACCTAGATAGGGGCATCTACTCAGAGGAAATTGAATAAATAGTTTGTGAATGAATGACATGAAATGTTTCATAGAATAGTACACATGACCCTAAAACCTTGCCTTCTGATGAGTAGAATTGATAGAAGCATCAGTTGAGGTTTGGGAAAGCTGATCTCAAGAGAAAACAGGCTAGATGGCTAACTTTCTGGAGGTTTCCTGTCTTTTCCCTCTGGTCTCACATAGTCCCTGAAATTGCACCACTAGATAATTCTTCTTTAATGTCTCATGATTTTCACATTCCAGAAACCCTTGTGAAAACAGAGCCAGCATGACCAAGTTGCTATGGGAACTATTAGATAAAATACATGAGATTAGGAAGGGTGGGGAGACGAGAAGCAGCCAAATGGAAGAAAGGCTACCAGGATGGAAAGCAGCAGATAAATGACATCTTACAGTTTTTCCCAAGACCCTCCCTCACAGTATACTTGTTTGAAATTTTGTAAGCATTTCCAGAGTAACATATTTCTTATTGTCATCTAGTGAAAAATTTCAGGGGAAGCAGATGTGGCTCAAGCGATTGAGCTCCTGCCTACCATGTGGGAGGTCCCGGGTTCCGTTCCCAGTGCCTCCTGGAGAAGGCGAGCTGACACAACAAGATGATGCAACAAGGAGACACAAAGAGGAAACACAATGAGACACACAACAAAGCAGGGGGAGTGGAGGTGGCTCAAGCGATTGAGCGCCTCTCTCCCACATGGGAGGTCCTGGATTTGGTTCCTGGTGCCTCTTAAAGAGAAGATGAGCAGACAGCAAGCGCAAACAAGGGGGCTGGGAAAAAAATAAAATCTTTTTTTTTTTTTTTTT
>JAQZBX010056174.1:0-18247 GCA_029593785.1 Cabassous unicinctus
ATTGAGATCATGAACAAGACAAGGATGCCCACTGTCTCAACTGTTATTCAGTATGGTGCTTGAAGTAATACCTAGAGCAATTAAAAAAGATACACACAAAAAAAGTCCCCAAAATAGAAAACAAGAAGTAAAACTTTTGCTGTTCATTGATGATATGTTCCTTTACCTAGAAAATCCTGAAAGATCCACAACAAAGCTAACAGAAAACTTCAGCAAAGTGGTAGTATATAAGACTAACACTCAAAAGTCAGTAGCATTTCTATATACTACTAATAAGCAACCTGAAAAGGAAGTCAGAAAAACATTCCATTTACAACAAAAACTAGAAAAATCAAATATTTATGAATAAATTGAACTGATAAATTAAACTCCTGTATTTAGTAAACTTTAAAAATAAACAAAGAAGACCTAAAAAATTATATATAAGGTCACATATTGTTCATGGAATGGAAGACAAAATATCGTTAAGATGTCAATTTTACCCAAAGTTATTTATGAAGTCAATGCATTCCCAATTAAAATTCCAACAGACTTTTTGCTGAAATGGAAAATCCGTTTAAGCATTTCACTTCCCAACATGAAAGCATAACATTTTGCTCCATTGTAAAAACAGCATGGTACTGGCATAAAGATATACCCATTTTCCAATAGTATTGAATCAAGAGTTCAGAAGTAGACCCTCACATCTAAGGTAAAGTAATCATTGGCAATGCTGTCAAACCCAACTAGTTGGGTTAGAACATTCTATTCAACAAATGGCTCTGGAAGAACTGGATATTCTGCATATCTAAGAGAAAGAAAGAAGACCCCTATCCCACATCTTATGAAAAAAATTAACTCAAAATGGATCAAGGCCATAATATAAAACCTAGAATCTTACTATTCCTAGAAGAAAATGTAGGGAAACATTTTCAAGATCTTTTGGTAGGTGGTGGTTTCATAAAACTTACACTCAAAGCAAGAGCATTTAAGAAAAAAAAATAGATAAATGGGTCTTCCTCAAAATTAAACACTTATGTGTTTCCAATGACTTTCTTAAGAATATGAGAATGCAGCCCACAAAATGGGAGAAAATATTTGGAAAACACAAATCTGATAGGGGTTTGATTTATGTGTTATATAAAGAGATCACATAACTCAATAATAAAAAGACAAGCATTACCATTAAAAGTGGGTCAACACTTGAATAGACATTTTTCCAAATAGGAAATACAAATGACCAAAAAGCACAAGTAAAGATGTTCAACATCAGTAGCTATTAAGGAAATGCATATGAAAATTGCAATATGATATTGTATTAGTCAGGTTCTCTATAGAAACAGAACCTACTGGAGATATCTGTAAATAGTATGTGATTTTATAAAATTATCTCAATTGACCATGGGGATTCACAAGTCCAAATTCCTTAGGGAAACTGTAATCCAGGTACTCTAATGAAGGTCATTTATGAATTCCCCAGGAGACACTGGCTGTCTGAAATAGAGATAGAGATTTGCTGTCCATGCCCAACTTTATAGTTTGGTGGGTCATACAACACCCAGCTCAGGATAGGCAACTTGGGTCTCATGGTAACTTTGTGGCCATGGTTAAGCATTCAGTCTCTAATAAGGCCCGGTAGTAGACCAAAAGCAGTTTCTAAAGGGAGAGTACCTATCTGCAGATGATGGCAGGGTGTTGCTACAAATTTTTAAGGGCCTGCATTGCTATTCTCCAATAGGAGCATGCCATCGGCTCCAGATGGCACATCTATTTGCCACTGACACTTCCAGCACCATAGGATCTCCTGAATCATGTGACCTAAGTAGCAATGCAGCATGCACAGCAGCCTGGACTTGTCACAGAGCCTCCTCCTGTTCTAGACCCCACTCAACACTAGCAGATTTTCTGGATATTCAGTAAATGGGCAGGAGTAGCATACGCAAATGAAGAATATGTTGTCATTAATATCTGAAGAGACCAACTAAGCATTGTGCCTCTTTCTTGGTTGTAAGAGGGTTGAGATGCAACAATTTATCATTTATTTTAGAAGTTATATCTCAACATTCCCTACACCACTGGATACCTAGAAATTTCACTGAAGTGGAAGGCCACTGTATTTTTGTTGAATTTATCTCCCATCCTCTTTCAGGTAAATGCTTTTCAATAAGTCTAGAGTAATTGCTACTTCTTTCTCACTAGGTCCAATGAACATGATATCATCAATATTATGGACCAGTGTTATGTCTTTTGGGAGGGAAAGATGATCAAAGTCCCTGCAGACAATATTATGAAATAGGGTTTGAGAGTTGATATATCCCTGAGGCAGGTCAGTAAAGGTATATTGCTGGCCTTGCCCACTGAAAGCAAAGTGTTTCTGGTGGTCCTTAATGCCAATTGAGGAAAAAGCATTTGCCAGATCAACAGCTGCATCATAAAGTTACCAGGGGATTTGTTGATTTGCTGAAGCAATGACTCCAAATCTAGTATATCTTCAGGTGGACATTGGATGGCAGACACTTCAGAGCAGGGTGGAGATTGGGTTGTTGCCTTCTCAGAGCGATGGGGTAGGCTGGAGGTAGGGTGCTGCAGGCTTGATGTATAATGATATACTCTTTAGGTCATGGAGGATGTTAGGTGACTCTCTACACATTGAAAAATATTACAAGTTTATCTGGTAGTCTCAGCAGAATTTAGTGTTTCAATGCCCCCACTGCCATTATCATCCACCCATATATCTCCAAAATTCTCAGGATTCCACAACTTTCCTATCAATGCGCTCAATTTAACAACAGATACCCTGCAAGGCTGAGATTTTAGTTTCCGTTGTAATTCTGCTACTTGACATTTTCTTCTGTTTATTCCCCCAGTTTCTTATTTTTTCATTTATCTTCAAAGAGCTTTAGGTTACATAAAAGTCATGGACAGAATATAAGGGATTCCCATATACCCAACATACTCCTCCTTTCCCCCTTTCCCTTATTAATAACACCTTCCATGTGAATAGTACATTTCTTAGAATTGATGTACAAATATTGAAGCATTGCTACTAACCATGATCAATGATTTACATTATGGTTTACATTTTGGACCATACACTTTTAAAAATTTAGTGAAATTTAACATGGCCTGTATTCATCATTGCAAATCATGTATAACAATCCCAATGCTCCCAAAATGCCCCATGTTACATTTATTCTATTCCTTCCTCCCCTCCCCTCAGTGTTGGGTGGGTTTGCAATGTCCATATTTGGTTTTATACCAGTTTGACTTCAATGTTATGCAATTATATTTTTCTTATATCCCTGTGACTGGACCTTTTAAAAATATTTGTTATCACTTATAATATACATTCTGTGTGTATAACCATACATTTATCATTAATTTTATGCATTTTCATTTTAGCACAAATAGGAAGTAAGAAGTGGAGTTACATGCCAAACAATATACTATAATACTGGCATTTATAACTGCTCAAATTCTTACCTTAATTCAGGTATTTATATATTTATGCTGCTATCCAGTGTCCTTTACTGTCAGCATGAAGAACTCTCTTTAGTATTGCTGTAGGGCAGGCTTACGGATGATAAATTCTTTCAGTTTTTATCTGGGAATATCTTAGTCTTCCTTTTAAAAAAAAAAAATTAAGGTCATCACATATAGAATTCTTCATTGACATTTATTTTCATTCAACACTTTAAGTATTTCAACCAAAGGCCTACTTGCTTCCATGAATTCTGATGAGTAACTGGCACACAGCCTAATAGGGACTCTCTTTTACATAACATGTTGCTTTTCTCTTGTAGCTTTGAGAACTCTCTCATTACATTTGCATTTGGTAGTGTGATCAGTATGTGGAATGGCATATTCTTCTCTTTGTTTATTTTGTTTGGTGTTCTCTAAGCTTCTCAGATGTGCATATTTATGCCTTTTGCTAAGTTTTAAGTTCTCTGTCATTATTTCTTTGGGTATTCTTTCTTCACTTTTCTCTGTTTCTTCAACTTCTAACACTCCCAGAAAGTATATATAGATACACTAGATGGTGTCACAGAGGTCCCTTAGGCTATTTTCACTTTTTAAAATTATTTTCCTTTTTTTTTTCTGCTTTCCAGAAATTTTTCCTTTGATATTAATCTTAGAAAAAACATCTCCTCCAGCCATTTATAACTGCAGTACTACTAGGATCAATAGATGAATATCAAATTTTTGAAATTAGGAACACTTTACAATAAATTAGGCAATGCAAATATTTTTAGAACCTAGGTAGCATTCAAAATCATGCAAAAATGAGTGGGTTCACATTTTAGAGGACATATTGGTTAAACATGAATTTCCAATACAGGGATTTTGAGGCTATAAACTGTAAAATCAACGTCTTTGGGTAACAGAGAGTGTTCCTTACATATTAAAATTATATTGACTCTTTCTTTTGTCTATATCTAAGACTAGTCGCATGCAAAAGGCCTAAGGCATGAAATTACATACTTATTTATAATAAAATGAAGCAGGAAACCAAATTTTCTTTTAAAACAACATCCTTTGCTGGTTCCAATAATAAAGGACTTGAGTTACCTAACCAACCAAAGAATTTGGTAAATGAAGTGAAGCAAAATATGGAAATACATGCCATCAAATCCTCAGGAGGTAGAGTTAATGACTCATTTATCTTAGAATAAGGAAATTGATGTTCTCTATTACCCTGTCCAGGAGGGACCAGTGAAATTTCCTAGCCCGATGTTTTTCTCCATTCTTTTGTGAGAGGTTTGGGATTGAAGTCTGAAAAAAGATACACCAAACTTTATGGAAGAAGATTTCAGATAACTTGGCCTGAAAATCTCCTAATTAAAAAAAAAGTTGGCTTGCTTTCTTTTACAATTTTATTTATATTTTCATGTTCTCAATTGATATTAAAGTTGAACTATTCTTATTTATTTCATATATTCAATGCTCATTTTATTTATTAAGTAAAATATATGATTGGGTTTCTAGTTAATTTATTGAATATATGTTTTATTTGCTTGTGAAACCCACTATATATTAATATATTAAGTCTGTGATTTTTTATTGTGGGCAATTTTTTCCTCATTAGGGACTGATTTTTAAATGTGTGATGCCTTCTTTTTTTCTCTGCATTAAATTTTTGTAGTCAAGTTTTTACTTTTATGGTTTCTTCTCCTAAAGGAGAATTATATTACCCCATAATGAGATTAATAAAATATTTACCCAAGTATGTAATGTTTGTTGTTAAATTATTTATTCAAATTATACATTTTGTATGGCAAGTAATTCAAAGATCTACCATGATATTTTATACTAACTCAAATTATAAAAATAAAATATTAATTATAGTTTCCTATTGATTTTAGACATTTAAAAACACATGTAAATTTTCCTTATATAGCAAGAATTATTTTAGAACTGCTTCATTTATATTTTTCTCATATGCTAAGACCAGTTATTTCTAAGTTAAAGCAATATAGGTATTAAAGCTACATGTTTGCAACCAAGCTTAATAAATATTTTATTTAATATATCAATTATGGTCGAGATAATCATTGTATTTGTATTAAAACTGCAAATTAATTAGAAAATAATGCTATGAAAATAAGTATGTTCTTGGAAGAAAAAGTGGTAAGAGCATCCACATTTCCTATACTTATTTGAGAACTAGAAACTTCCACAATAATAGTTGGAGACTCCCATACCCTACTTTGATCAACAGGCAGAAAATCAAAATGGAAATAGAGGACTTAAACAGAAATAGTCACCTGAAAGATATATACAGAGCACTCCACCTGAAAACAGCAAAATATGCATTCTTCCCAATTGTACATGCTAAATTCCTCAGAAGAGACCATGCAATTGGTCTGGAAACAAGACTGTCTAAATTTTTTTAAAATTTGAAATTATATAAATTATCTTCTCTGACCTTATTGGAATCAAAATAGAAATCAATAATAAAAGGAAAATGAAAAATGCACAAATATATGGAAATTAAACCTACTCAAACAAATAAGCGCAAGAAGAGATCACAAGGGAAATTACAAAATACTTGGAGATGAATAAAAATAAATGATCTCATTGCAAAAATTTATGGAAATATATATTACTAGAATAAAAATTAAAAGAAAAATCATAGAACTTTACAACACAATGAAACTTATTGTAAACAATGGACTATAGTTAAAATACAATTATTAATATACTTTTATGAATTATAGGATATTTATCACACTAATGCAAGGTTTTAATAATACAGTGGTATATGGGGAGCCTGCATTTATATATTTTATGCATGATATTTTTGTAAGCCAACAGATTCTCTAAGAAAAAATATTAATTCAAAAAGACTTGTGGGAGGCAGTGAAACCATTGCAAAGAAGAAAATATGTAGCTTTAAATGCTTACATTAAAAAAGGAGAAATATCCTTAAAAATAAACTAGGTTTACACCTTTAGGAACTATACATAAAAGAGAAAAAATAAACCCAAAACCAGGAGAAAAAAAGTAAATAATAAACAGTAAAGTAAGAAAAACAAAATTGAGAATAAAAGCCAATAGAAAAAAATCAACAGAAATAAAATATATCTCCTTGAGAAGTTCAACAAATTGACAAACTTGAACAAAGCTGACAAAAATAAGAGAAAGTATATTCAAATTTCCAAAAATCAGTTATAAAAATGAAGACATTACTGTGAATATTATAGAAAGAAAATGTATTTTAAGATATTATGATGAACATTTGTAAACAAACAAATTAGGTATTTTTGGCAAAATGGCCAAATTCCTAGACACACAGAAATTACAAAAAATGGTTGATGAAGAAGCAAATAATTCAAAATAAATAACAAATAGAGATATAGTATCAGTAACCAAAAAGTTTTCAAAAAACAGAACCAAGAGTCAGATGGTTACAATGGTGAATTCTACAAAATATTTATATAAGAATTAATAGGGAGCCCAGCTTGTGGTGGGTTCGAGTTATGTCTCTTGACGTTCACCTCTAACCCCTGAGTCCAAGGCAGGGTGTATTCTCCAGGTAACCTGGTGGAAGCAGTAGCACACCTTGGGCTTCACCATGGAGGTTTACTTGTAGGGTTGTCGAACTCTTCTGCAAAAATTCTGACTTCTTTTCATATTGTGCTGGGAAACGAAGCCTGTGACTTGGACCTGAAGGCTTTTGCTCTTACACTGGCTTTTTACCTGGCAAACATAACTGAGGTAGATGAGGTCTTTGTGTCAGTTTTAAATACGAAATGTGACAAGGTCTTCTTCCTTCAAAGGGTTCACATTTTACAGTCTGCCTTGGCCTTCCAGAATGAGACTGACCTCCATGCACTGCACCAGGCTGGTCAGGTGACCTCATTCTTGTTGATCATCATGTCTTACCCCAAAGTGATGCAGCGCTAGAGGAGGAAGTAGAAGAGTTGCTAGATCATTGACCCATCTAGTAGAAACACTGGCCTCCCTTCCATGTTTCAGTAGAGTTGTCAGGGTTCTGCACTACACTGCTGATGGAGAGAATTCTGCAGAGGGCACCAGAAATCTTGGACAGGCAAACTGCAGCCCTTCTTCATGGACCCATCATCTTTGGACTGTGGCATCTTGGATCTTCAACTTGGAAAGTCAATCTTAAATGACAACAAATATGTGGAGAAACTGGAGGTCCCTTTCCCAGATGTGTCCAACAGAAATGACATCTATGATTCCCTGCAGAAAGCAAAGTTTGGTGTATCAGGACTGACCACTGGGTAGATGCTGCAGAAAATCCTCTACAGACAAGTCACCAAGGTGGTTATTAGTGCAATATATATGGATTTGGAGACTTTTTGCAGAGTTCTGGCTTCATTGCAGATCTACATGCTTTCATCCAGATGCACAGCTATGATGTCCTGGTTGCCATGACTAACATTTTCAAAACTCACAATGACCCAATGAGGCAGTTGACTGTTTTCTTCCCCCATATGGAGCTCCAAATGATGAAGTGTGGAGTCCTGGAACATTCTCACACTCCCTACCTAAAGATGACCCTAGTTTCAAGCACCCATCTTAACCTCCAATCTTATCATCAAGGCAAAACTCAGGTCCCTTGGAAGAAACTTCTACCTTTGCTCCAGGAAGACCTGTTAGCAGACCGGATCTGAGAAGATCCCTTCAGGGCAGCCTGAGACAGGGAATGTGTCTAGGGAACAGCTGGCAAGGAAATGGACAGGACAAGTAACTTCCTTTTTCGTGGTGTGAGTCCAAATGAGGAGGACACTCTGCTCCCCTCGATGCCTATGAACAGCTTGGTGGATGAGTACCCTCTGGATGAAGGACTACCTAAGCTCTTAGCTAAGGCCATCTTTGAGAAGTGCAGCTAGATCTCACTGTCACAGTCTACCACTGCCCCCCTATCAAAGAAGTGTATTAAACTATGGACTTTATGAAAAATATTTCACACATGTTATTTAATATTTGACAGTTACTCATCATTTAAGTATATATATGTGTGTGTGTGTGTGTGTGTGTGTATGTATTCATAAAATAACATCATTATTGTCTCATGGTTTTGATGCTAAAAATGTCCAAAATCAAGATATCAGCAAGACTTCTTTTTTTCCTAGAGTGTTTGCCATGGTGTTGATGTCTGGCAATCTATTGGAAAACTATTATTGTAGAGATGTATATTTCTCCCTTCAGCTTTGCCAGTTTGTGCTTCATGTTTCTTAGGACACCTAGATTGGGTGCATAAATATTTAGCATAGTTATTTCTTCTTTCTGAATTGCCCCTTTTATTAATATATAATCACCTTCTTCATCTCTTATAACAATTATGCATTTTAAATCTATTTTGTCAGATATTAATATTGCTAAATTAGGTCTCTTACTGTTTGCATGTTATAACTTTTTCCAGTCTTTCACTTTAAACCTGCTTGTGTCCTTCCATCTGAGGTAATTTTCCTATAGACAGCATATAGATGGCATATATTTTTTAACCATTCTGACACTCTATGTCATTTGATTGGGAAATTCAATACACTAACATTCAATGTCATTGCTGAAAGGCATTACTTACTTCATCCATTTTATCCTTTGGCATCCTGCTGTCATTTCTTACTATTGTCTGTCTTTTTACACTCTAAGTTACCCTTACTAATAATCTTCATTTTCACACTCCTTCCCAAGTCTCTCACCCTTGTTTTTCCTTTCAGGATTTTGCATTCCCTTTGGCATTTCTTGTAAATCTGATATTTTGTAAACATACTCTCTTAGTTTTTATTTGTCTATGAAGACTTTAATCTCATCCTAATTTTTGAAGGACCATTTTATTAGATACAGGATTTTGACTGCCAGTCACAATACAACATATCACTTCATCTCACATGTTTTCTAATAAGAGATGGGCACTTAGTTTTATTGAGGTTCCCTTGTATGTTATTCATTGTTTTTCTTTTGCTGCTTTTAGTAACATCTCTTTATATCTAGTATTCTAAATTCTGAATAATAGGTGTCTTACTCTAGTTCTATTCAGATTTATTCTGTTTGGGATATGTTTTCCTTGTTGGATATTTATATTTGTGTCTTTCATAAGGTTTAGGAAGTTTTTGGACATTATTTCCTCCAATATTCTTTCTGCCTCTTTTTCATTATCTTCTCCTTCTGGGACACCAATAATATATTTTTTTGCAAGTGTGTGTTTCACATTTTATTCAATACCCTAACCCTGTTCTGTTTTATCCAGTCTTTTCTCTTACTGTTCTGTCTTTTCAAGTTCAGATATTCTGTCCTCAATTTTATTAATTCTGTCTTTTATTAATTCAAGTCTACTATCATATGCATCTAATATAGTTTTTACTGAAGTATATCACACATACTTAATCATACATAAATAATAAGTGTGTAGCAATAGTTGTGAACTTATAAAACAAACATACATAACATTATACAGGGCTCTCATAACTCACCCCACCACCAATACCTTGATTGTTGTGAAATATTTTTATCTAATTATGAAAAGGCATCCTCAAAATTTTACTAATAACCAAAGTATTTTACATTTGGTGTATTTTCCCCTATTATTATATTATTATTTTTTAAAATATATTTTTATTACAGAAGTTGTGAACTTATAAAACAATCATGCATATGTGCAGAATTCCCATACAACACCCCTCTATCAACACACCACACCACAGTGGAACATTTGTTACAGATTATGAGATAATATCATCAGACTATTGCCACCAACCATGGTCCATTACATACATTTGACAAAGTTTTTCCATACTCCCCCATTATCAGCACAGTACGTCTTTAGCATAGATACATGAATATTACAATATTGTTGTTAACCACAGTCCATAGGTCACTCCAGTTGTATTTTTCTCATGCTTCTCCACAATCCCTCCACATGCAATAGTGAGGTACATCTGCTCTAGCTCACAAAGAACACTCTTGCATCTCTGCCATCAACCACAATTTCCATCCGTCTCTGGGTTTACTGTGTTATTCAGTCCCAAGATTATTTTTTAGTTTATTTTCAATTAACATTTACATCCCTAGACTACCCTTTCCAGATGCATTCCCATTTATAAAACAGCTGTTACTCACTATAATATGTTACCATCAACTCTGTACATTTCCAAACTTTTACAGTAAAGTTAATTAAAGCATCTACAAACATTAAGAATCAGTAGTCCATCTCAGTCCTTCTCTTATCGCCTTTAACAATCCACCACCAACCACCAGGTCTTGAAGATGTTTTCCTACATTTTCTTCTAGAGTCTTTATGGTTCTTAATTTTATATTTAGGTTTTTGATCCATTTTTATTTAATTTCTGTATAAGGTGTTAGATAGGGGTCCTCTTTCTTTCTTTTGGCTGTGGATATCCAGTTGTCTCAGTACTATTTGTTGAATAAATTGTTCTGCCCAAGCTTGTGAGTTTGACAGGCTTGTCAAAAATCATTTGACCATAGGTCTGAGGGTCTGTTTTTGAATAATCAATACAGTTCCATTAGTCTATGTGTCTGTCTTTATGCTAGTACTATGCTCTTTTTACCACTGTAGCTACATAATGTGATTTAAATCCAGAAGTGAAAGTCCTGCAACTTTGTTTTTCCTTTCTAAGATTTTCTGGCTATTCAGGACCCCATACCCTTCCCAATAAATTTGATAATCATGTTTTCTATTTATTTTTAAAATGCTGGTGTAATTTTTATCAGGATTGCATTGAATCTGTATATCAATTTCGGTAGAATTGACACCTTAATGATATTTAGTCTTCCAATCCATGAGCATGGAATGTTCTTCCAATTATTTAGATCCTTTTTTATTTCTTTTAACAATGTATTGTAGTTTTCTGAATACACGTGCTTTACATCTTTGGTTAAGTTTATTCCTAAATATTCGATTCTTTTAGTTGCTAATGTCAATGGAAATTTTTTCCTGACTTCCTCCTCAAATTTCACATTTCCACCATTCTTTTTAGACTCTTAGTTGCATTTACTAACATAATATTCATTTCTAGACTTTTCCAAGCTTCATTCCCTGTCTTTCCTTTTCAGACTGTATCACAACCTTCAGTATTTTATGGAAAGTCAGTCTCTTTGCTACAAACTCTGTCAGTTTCTGTTTATCTGTGAGTATTCTAAACTCACCCTCATTTTTGAAAGTCAATCTTGCTGGATAAAAGATTCTTCGCTGGAAGATTTTCTCTTGCAGTATCTTAAATATATCATACCACTGTCTTCTTGCCCCCATGGTTTCTGATGAGAAATTGGCAGTTAATCTCATTGGGTATCCTTTATATGTTATGCATTGCTTTTCACTTGCTGTTCTCAGAATTTTCTTGTCTTTGAAATTTGACATTCTGATTAGTATGTGTCTTGGAGTTGGTCTATTTGAATATATTCTGATGGGAGTACATTGTGTTTCTTGGACACAGAACTCTATGTCCTTCAATAGGTTTGGGAAATTTTCTACCATTATTACTTCAAATATTCCTTCTGACTCTTTTCCCTTCTCTTATCCTTCAGGGACACCCATGACACATAAGATTGTACATTTCTTTCTGTCATTTAGTTCCCTGAGACCTTGTTCAATTTTTCCATTCTTTTCTTCATCTGTTCTTTTGTATGTTTGCTTTCAGAGACTATTTCTTCAAGCTAACCAATCTTTACTTCTGCCTCCTCAAATCTGCTGTTAGAATATTCCACTGTATTTTTTATTTCATTTATTGCACCTTTCATTCCTGAGAGACCTGCTATTTTTTGACATATGCTTTCAAATTCTTCTTTGTGCTCATCTAATGTCTTCTTAATATCCTTAATCTCTTTAGACATCTCTTTGAATTTATTAAGGTGATTTGTTTTAACGTCTATGATTAGTTGTCCCAACTCCTTTGTGGCATCTGGAGGCTTCTTTTTCCTTTAACTGGACCATATATTCCTGTTTCTTGGTAAGAATTGTAATTTTTTCTCAGTGTCTTGGCATCTGGCTTACTGGATGCATTTTTCTGGATGCAGTTTCTCTCTTTAGTTTATGGCTTTTTTGCCCTTTATCCCTTCCTGGTTGTGTAGTAAGAGCTAAAGATGTAGTTGGTGCTGTAAGCTGTGGAGGCTCAAGGTCCCTGCATTGCCCCAGGGACTGATGAAACTTCTCCCACTTTCTCTTTTGCTGGGATAGGGACAGTGCCACAATCATGTGTAATAACACAATTCATGCAAGCATAGACTGTAGTTGCCCAGAGAGAATGCTTCATGCCTCTTCCTCCCCTGACTGGGGCAGGGATGGAGCTGCAGGTGTAGGTAACAATCTATGTCATGTGGGTCCAAAATGACTGCAGTTGTCCTGGTAGACTTCAGATTATTCCATCTGTGCTAGCCAAATTTACCTGCAGTTACCCAAACAGGCTGGTGCAGGTTCCACCAGCTTCCTCCCTGCCAGAGGTGGGGCTGAAGCTTTGACTAGGGCTGCAATCTGATCAGGGTGAAAGAAGCTCGCCCCTACCATCACTGTGATTTTCAGTCATTCCCACTTCCCCTCATGCCAGGGGTGGGGTCAAAATGGTGGCTACTAGCCTCTTTCTGACTTGGAAAGTCTCCAAGTTTAGCATGTTTTAGGGTTATACTTTAGCCAGCCAAATTTGCTAATCAGTAGTTGAAGTCAGTGGCCAACCATCTCTTCCTCCCATTTTTGGGAAATGGATCTTCCAATACCAGAATAGCTCCTGAAGCTGCTTGTGTCACCAGAGTAGGATGATCCTCAGGCTCCTTAGTATGGTCTTTATTTTCCCAGAGAGGCTGGAGCAGGTTCTGCCAGCTTCCTCCCTGCTGGAGGTAGGGCTGGACCTTAGCTAGAGCTGCAATCAAATCTGGATGGAAAAAAAAAACAAAAGAAAAACATCTATTGTATTTTTAAACTCATTCAATGTCTTTCATTTCCAAAAGCTCTGTTACTTTTCTTTAAAGGCTTTCAATTTGTTCTTTTTATTCAACCAGTGTCTTCTTAAAATTTTTATCTCTTTAGTCATGTTTTCCTTCAACTCCTTGAATTGATATAGTATATTTGTGTGATTACCATTGATTAGTTTTCTTAAATCCTGTTTCTCAGCAGGAATTTTGTTTTTATCCTTGAGCTGGGCTATTTATTCCTGTTTCTTAGTAGGGTTTTTAATTTTTGCTGATGTCTAGGCATATGAATATTTTGGTGAATTTGCTCTGACAGTCAATTGTTTTTCTTGCCTAGTGGTTTTGCTTCATGGCTACTCTTTGATTTTTGGTCAAACTATTCTAAATCTTTAACATTGCCTAGTTTAAGTTATCAAAACAGGGCCAGGGACTCACTAATGTGGTGCAAACAAAAACAATGCAACAAGGACAAGATACACTTAAAAGCAATTTTTCACCTCATAGTTTTCCAGCAGACCAACAGATGGTGCTCATCCAAAAAAAAATTCTTTCCACATAGCTGATTCTTTCAACTTATACTTGCCTGTGATTCTGGTCTGATCAGAGCCAACATTCAAAGCAGATTTTGTTTTCCACATTCATTGAAGACAAACCACTCTCCACTTTCAACCACACCCTTCCTTTTCCCAAGGAAGAAAATATCTGTTCCCCTCTCAGTTGGCTGCAGTGAGCCACGTTTTCTTCCAGGTTGTTTGCTTTGAGGGTGGGAGATGGTAACCATTCCTGGTTGAGGCCATTAGTAACTCATGTTTTTGGTTTTAGCTTCTTTGTCTCTCTGTCCCTCACCCTCCTGGGACATTAACAGCAATGCCCTGGTCTGCAGGGCCCCAAAGCAGTTCCCTTGGACCTGTATACTGTTTTGTAAACCAATTAATAAAGTGGTAGAATTTTTTGTGATATTTAAGGATATTTGAGGGCATAAATTGTCTTGAGCTATTAACTTACTGAAATAATATGATAAAGTGCAAATTAGAACAGTTCCACTATGTATTAAAAGTAAAATGTCTAGGAGCAATTTAATAATTATGAGTTAACAGAGATGAGACATTATATTTCATATAATGCAAGAATGTGGATATATACAAAATAATAGATTATCCATAGATTTTTCAAGATTACTTAATTTCTGCCTTTCAGCCTGTAAGTAAATACGTAAACAATGTGGAGCTGGCTACACATGAACATAGCCCTGGAAAATATGTGTATTTCCTAAGATCCTCTACAAAAACTGTGAGAAAATGTAATCCTGGTAAAGATTACAATTAATATGAGAAGAAGTTGATTATGGCAAAAGTTGTGTGAGAGCCTGGAATTAACCATTTAGGCTACTGACAAACTTTAATTGGTAAGAGCTTCTTAAGAAGAGGTATGATTTGCAGTATGAAAATTATCAATATCATGTACACATACTGACATTTTACAATGAGCATGATGAAATACAGGAAAAGCAAAAAGTAATTAAGTGTATCAAAATGCCAAAAACAATTGTATTTACAGTTAAATGAGTTTTCTGTAGGTAAAAGCATTAGATAAAATGTTAAAATCTATGAAAAGAGTGAGAGTGGAAAATTGGCACAAGGTGAGGCAGTGAGAAGTGAGGATAAAGTTCATATTTGGACAGAGTAGCCTTAGAAATTTTAGCTTACACTCACACTAGGAAGAGAGAAATCTTGGAAAAGATTGGTTAAAACATATAAGGATAAATTTATAGTATTAATATTCAAAGTATACATATAAATTTATTAAATATTTGAAATTATCAAGAAAGATATTCAAAAGGATTATGATATGTATTTGTGGCAAGTAGATATTTATGAGAAAATTTTAAACCATGCTAAATAATTCTGAGAAATGTCTATGTGTTTTGTTTGAATAAAACTTAACAAAATTCAAAAAATTAGAACTACTAAGATTTTTGGAAATTTTCCCATGGGTTTTAAGAAAAAATTCAATGGAAAGATGACTCAGAAAATAAGAAGAAAGCTATAAAATAGAATTGATCAATGAAGAATGCTGAGAATGGAGAGCAAAGTATTAAATGTAGATCATCCTGCATGATGAATGGCATGGTAGGAAAAATGAATTGTCACCATTGTGGGTAATTCTAAGGGAATCAAAGAGGCCTAAGGTGGAATTTTGGAGAGAATTCAGAGCATTTTATTATTCAGCCTTTATCTGAGTCAAAACATTTTTAGTTGCATGTCTTTGAAATATAAAGGTCTTACTTAATCATTTTGAGATTATTCATCAGTAAATGGTGCATATTAATGGTTATATTTATATATTGTATTGACATGGATATTTCTCTATATAGCAAATATATCAAGCAAAGTATAGTTTTGATTCCAAATAATAGATCATGTTATATACTATTGGTCAGAACTGTATTCAAGCAACAAAAGGAAGGAAAAAATCCACAGAAATTTAAAGAGTGGATAGTAAATACATAATTTGTTAGTGGAAAATACAGGTAAATAATAAAGGTGCTGTATTTAGCATATGAATATTTTAGATTATTATATTAGGTGAGGTATTTATGTACTAGTTCAGGGATAATATTATTAAGAAATTTAGAGAGTAATATAATCAAATAGAAACGGAATTCATATGATAGAAAATGTCACAAGGAATAAAGATGGAAAAAAATATCCCTAGCTATTTTACTGAAAACATAAAGAACTGAACAATATTAACTCTATGTGGTTTAGGAGTATGGAAAAAACATTTACAAAATGTTCAGTGTTTACTTATTCATATTACGACATAGACATATTCTCTACTGAGATTTTCTACCTAGGCTAGTCCCTCTCAATAGTGTCGTAGTGAAGACGAATTAATTTATCTTCTTAATTTTTAAAAATTGATAATTTTCAAAATTAAAAATAAAAGTGAGTTTACAGAAAAATAATGTATTTAAATGATACTCAAAATGCAAGCTTAATGACTCTAGACTTTGCATTTATTATGATGGCAACTTGTTTTAAAAGTCAAGGACTCATAATCTTAATGTATGTATTGATCTAAGAAGATCAAATAGAAGCAATTCATGATCTTGTGATGATTTCCAGGTCACTACTATGTATTCATATACAGGCCAAATATTGTGTAGGAGTCTTAGTAAAACTTAACAACTGTCATTAAGAATAGACCCTGTTCAAGGAATTTTCCTTATATTAGCCAATTTGATCTCCACTAATATAATAAATTGCATGAGCTCGGTAATATTGATGTAAGGGAGTAAGGGTATTCCATGTCATACTCAAGTGATTGTATTTGTAAATCTCATCTAAGCACTTTGTTATGTATCTACTAAAAAGTAATAATGATAACCAGACAAATAAAAAGTCTTTTCATGCACACAAATGGCAACTGTGTAAAATAGAATAATATGCTAGGATGGAAAAATTTTAAGGTAGTATTATCAATTACTTTAATGCTTCATGTATTTCATAGATTTACATGTGTTGCTTTCCAGATCAGCCAACCTTTCAAGAAAATGGCAAAATCAACCATGTTAGCTGATTTTCCCCTTGTGGCTTTGCTAAATTAGGATAGAAGCTAAGTTTCCTGCATGCCATGTTATTCCTACCCATGTTCTCTGGCACCACCATCTTAGGGAATCTTCTCATTGTCACCATCACCATCACTGACAAGAACCTTCATATGCCCATGTATTCCTTCTGCAGTAATTTGCCATCTTAGACTTCTATATTTCGATGTCCTAAATTTCTGTGCCAACTCTCTCACTGATAACAGGACCATTTCAGTGACTGATTGTACAACTCAGATTTCTCTGGTCATTTTAGTCTATATGTAAAGGTTGTATTCCTCACCATCCTGGCTGTTACCATTATGTAGCTTCATGCCAGACCCTCCACTACACTTTGATCATGAGCCACTGATTATCTGTGTGATCCTGGTCTCCTGACAGAGTAGTCTTGCCTATGTAGGTGTACACACTGGAAACACATTCCAGCTGCCCTTCTATCAGCCCAACCTGGTCCATCAGTTTCTATGATATTCTTTCTCTAATGAGGTTCTCATGTTCTGAGTTCTTCAAAAATGAGATTGTAATTCTAGTATCTGCTTTACCATCATTACCATGACTTATATTTGCATATTTTCTACTGTCCAGCCAGGGAGAGAGAAAGTAAGGTCCTTTCCCATCTGTGTTTCTCACATCATTGTGTTATCTGACTCCTACAGCTCTGGAAGCTATGTGAATGAACTTAAAGCCTTCAGTAACCTATTAAACCATTCCAGACATGATTCTTTCCATCTACTATACTGTAGTTCTTCCATTGTTGAATTTTAAAATCTGCATTCTTAGAAACAAATAAGTAAAGGAATCTGCGAAGAAAGTAATATAAAGAAAAATTTATTCATGAATATTATAAATATACATTTCAGATTTATCCAATATTGTTGAATGAAATCCAAATATTTAAAATATACTCCTTTTCAAGTTTTCTATCTAAGACTTTGCACTAGAAAAGTTCTCAATTATGACTAAAGAATTCATTCTTTAAATCATTTTCTTTTTTATATTAACATTTCCAATGATATTTTCTAAAATGTAAAAAGATAAAGAGTCATTGCATATTTTAATGAACTTATATAATACAAGTTATTTGTTGAGAGTCATTTTGGACTAATTATGTTTATAATTAGGTATTAGTAATAGCAGCACTCCACTTTCCAGAACCATAAACTCTTATTTTTTCTGCATTGCTATAACAAACAACACAAACTGGATTGCTTACAACAAGAATTTATTTGCTCACAGTTCTGAAGATGATAATGAACAAAGGTGAGGTTC
>JAQZBX010056175.1:0-18246 GCA_029593785.1 Cabassous unicinctus
TTGGCTTGGGAGGCAAGTTTTTATGTCACTGCTGCAGGTAGCTGAAATCTTCTTAGTTAAGGCATCACGTAGACATATGCAAATATATGCAAATACAGTACACAATGGAGTAATTAAAATAAAATCTAGTGGTCTTAAATAATAGTCCTAGGAGAGGCAATTCATTCTGCTGTTTACAGCCACTCCCTTTGTTAACTGATTTTTTCCCCAAATGAACAGGCAAGGCATGTCCTTTGCTCCCCTGATAAAAAGACACAAGCATTGCCTTCGTTATCTGCCTTACTGCAACATGGCCAAAGGACAGCTTTAACTTGAGGAAGAAGAATGAGAAGTGCGGCCACGGCTTACCAGGCGTTCAGGTCTGCTGCTGCTTACCAGCCAGCGCCCCCAAGGCCCGCCCTCAGCTCGCAGCTCCTGCTGAGTGTCCTGCAGACCCACAGTCCTGGCCCCTCTCAGAGGACAGGCAAACGAGCAGGCGGCTCTCCCACCCGGTCAGCGGGTGCAAGGGGCCCCGGCGGGCGGCGGCTGGCGGCGGGACCTGCCTCCAGCACAGGTAGAGCAGCGCCTGCCAGCGGTGCCTCGTGGGTGAGGAAACACCCTGCTGAGCGCCAGGGGAGGCCCGCGATGGGGGAGTGACGGGATCGGCTTTCCTTTCGTTTCCAGGCCCCGTTTGCTTCTTCACTGTCGCCTAAGTGCCGCAAAAGGGTCGTGAAATGCCTGAGAAATGGTGGCTAATCGAAAGCCCGACTGTCGTTTGGATGCTCCACGCCCTTTTAGGTGCGTCCTGACTCGCCAGCGGCCAGCACAAGCCACGCACCATGGCCGGCCCAGGGCGCACAGCGCGTCTGAAGGCGGAGGAGACCAGGTCCACGGGGCCACGGCCCAGGCGGGCGGGCGGCGCCTCCCGCAAGAGGCCTCGGGAGCGGTGGTGCGCGGGGCGCCGGGGGCGCTGGCCAGGCTGCGGAGCGCGAGGGGCCCGCAGAGAAGCCCGCAGCCCGCAGCCCGCGGCCCGGCCCCGCCTGCCCACCTGACGCCCACCCCGGCGGCGTCTCCGGGTTGTGAAGCCTCTGGGGGCTGCCCTGAGTGTCCTCGTCGACGGGCGTCCCTGTGGAGCCCCGGGCCAGTCCGTGCCATCGCCTCCCCCAAACGTCTGGGGACCACTTGTTACAAAGCACCTTTTCCGCAGTTCGTCTGCCTTCTGTTTGTGGTCGACGAGGTCACAACAATGGGGCATTCAGGGCCATTCCTGTTCCTTTAGGACACAGAGTGCACAGAAGGGAAACGTGGGCACGCACTAAAGGGGAAGGTCCCCGTTGGGGGGGCTCCTGAGAGAGGCGGGTGGCCTGCCACAAGGCAGTGGAGGTGGACACTGGCGGGCCTTGCGGATGGAGAGGGCTGACCAGTTAGGGTGGTCACTGCGGGGGGCCAGAGCCAGCTCCGCTTTGTGCCGGCAGCTCTGTAAATCATGCTGCTCGGCAGAGACCGGGGAACCTGGACAGGAGCGGGGCCCAGGGTGCGACAGCGAACCCAGGAGGCCCCTGGAGGGTGGCCAAGTGCTGGGGCCGGGAGAGCCGTCAGGAAGCCGGCGCAGGGAACGGCTGATGTGGCTGAAGGCAGCGTGGCAGCAGGGATCAAGAAGCAGCCCATTCAGGAAATATTGGGGAGCTCCGCGGTTTCCTTCCCCTTCAACTCTCTGTTCGAGCATGAATTCACGAGCACGAGACCCAGTGCATCACTTTCATGGGAATTAGTCATTCCAAGACAGAAAACGTTGCACGGTGAAGACCTTGGCTTGTGTTCATGTCTTTTTTCCATTCTGAAATCCAGAGCCTTCTGAAGTTCATGCAAGAAATGTGGCAACAGGGCATCCCAGCCCTCTCATTTTACAGACGCAATGTAAGGGAGTGGTTTACCCCATCCCCTGGCTAATTGGAGGCGGAGCTGGAACTGGAGTCCCTCCCGTTTTCAAAGTCTCTGCCCTTTCCACCGCACCAGGCTGCTGATCTCCTAACGTAGCGTTTACTGGTAAATATTTAAAACAGCTCTGCAAAAGTACACCGAACATCAGAGAAGCCACACTTGAAGCAGTCCACCCTTATCCCCAAAGGTCCATTAGAGCTAAAGTCATGAAATTAACAGTTACTTACTTAGCCAGAATCAATATATTCCCTGGCTGAGATAGGAGATTGTTCTCCGCATCACAGAAGATGGAGGCTCAGGGCAACCGAGGCTGACAGAGAGAAGCATCCAGCTGGGGGTCGGGGACCCGGCAGCCGAACTCCAGGGGCAGAAACGCCACTTCAGCCCAGCTAATCCTCAACCCCGTGCAGCGCTTGGCCCAGGGAGGGGTGGAAATAGGAAATTAGTGACTGAGCCCTTGAGACCGAGAATCCCAAGTTTGGAAGCTTTCAGAAGCCTGATTTCCTAGCCTGCACCCCCACCTTCCAGGTGTCCATTGACTTTGGATCAACATCCTCATGAAATAATTTTTAATGGAGTTGCCTTATGTGACTGCCATAAACCCAGAATAGAAATTTACCCAGGGTCCCGACATTCCAAAGAAAAACCTATAATCAAAAGGAAGAGGGACTGTTTGTGTCACGAGGTCCTAGTTTATGAGTAAAACTACATGATGCATTTAGGTTATAAAAATCCCTAAAACAGGTCAGGATTCTTCAACTTGTTTTAAAATGAAACAAGACCATCTTAAACAGCCAGACTAATGTAATGAATCTGAATGGAGCGCCACCTTCATTATGAACCACTTCCACTTTCAAACCATGTCAAGAGCAAGGGTTCAGTAAATGCATTCCTTTTAGAAGCTGCTTAAATGTGGAAGTGAAATACCACATACACTCACTATTTCCATGGTAACTATTTTCTTACTCAATAGAAAGTATAATCGGCATTTACGACCTTCTATTTCCTGACTGTTCATCGGTGTGAGTTTGCCAGTTTCATACACACCCCTTACATGCAGTGTCTTCCCCTTTACTTTCTTCTTTAAATTAAAGTTTATGTTTTCTAAATTTGATGGTAATGGATGGGAAAAATGATTTGGTATATGTCTTGCTCTATTCTATATAAAATATATTCTCAGCATATTTGAATATTTTGATGTAAAACCTGAGCATACGTCTTTTCCTCACATTATTGAGAATTCAGCCCCTTCACAAAGAGAATTTGGTCAATATATTTTCCAGTTGTGTTTGGTAAACACCAAAAATTAATGCTTTGTCCATGTCAAAAGATAATTTTCAAAAAAAAATAAAATTTCATGTCTCTCATACAGATATTAAAGTGTACATGTGTCAAAATTTTATTTTACTCATGTATGAGGAAAATAGGCAGTTCAAAAGAAAAGTTAATTTATATACAGTAAAGACATTGAATTGCAAATGGGGGCAAAACTGGTTTTTCTAGTCTTATCTACTGGACAGGACAGAGTTTACATATTTATCAGTTACGTACAATGTACAAAAGGCAATGGTGCGCTCACAGGCACCACGCAGGGCTGGCTCAGAAAAGCAGGCTGAGGACAGCATGGTTTTCCACGGACATGTGCGTTTTTCCGGAGTAGACCCTGGCAACCACGTGGAGCTGAGTCACGCGGTGCATTCTCTTAAGCATCAACTTTATACCCATATCCCCCAGAGCCCCAAGCAGAGTTTTTCATAATTCTGGGTCAGGAAAGGGAAGACATTGAATTCCTGCAGGCATCCCTTGGAGAAAAACGGCCTCATCCATTGATAGTTCTTACTCGCAAAGCCCGTAAAAGATCACCCAAAAGGAAAAAAATATATAAACCAGATCAATTTTCTTGTTAACATAGAAAACATATTTTTTGAATTTTAGGAAAAACATACTAGAAACGAAATCTAGCAAAATAAAATAAAAAACGGGTTGAGGGGATTAACCTCAGTGAAGTGATTGTACAACCCTTTTATCACACTTATTTCAGACAGTCGTGTAGATATTATTTACACGTATTCTACCCTACTCAACCCAGGCGAGGGATTGTGTCTACCTGGCTGTGGTCTCTGCAGGCTTTGCACATAAACCATGCTGGCCCAACGGCTGTCAGGTGGAGGGAAGTGCCGTTTCCCAGATGGGTTGCCTTCTGCTGACCTCGCTTTTAGAGAACTGGCCTTGAAGCAGGCATGTGCTAAGTGTTTGACAGTCACTATCTCACTTCCTCTCTTTATGGCAGCCCTGCGAGGTTGGTCCTTATCCTCATCTTATCAAAGAGATGTACTGGAAGTAAGTTCACTGTCGTCCAGAACTACCCAGGCAGACACAGCCAGCCAGCACTCTGCCTTCTGTGCCACCAGCTGTCAGGGACTAACCCTGCCCCCTCCCTGTTTCTAACCCTAACTCTAGGGCCGTTTCAAAAGGGGACATCGCCAAAGGACAAATACTGTAGGACTCACTTATATGAAATACCTAGAATAAGCAAATTCATAGAGACAGAAAGTAGACTACAGGTTTCCAGGGGCCAGGGAGATGGGAACGGGGAGTTATTGCTCAGTGGGTGCAGAGTTTCTGTTTGGGGTCATGAAAAAGTTTTGGTAATGGTTGGTGGTGAATGTCATTAATGTCACTGAATTATACACACAAAGATGGTTAAAATGGGAAACTGTGTTATATATATGTTAGTACAACGAAAAAAATTGAAGCAGATGGAGGAAAAGAGGGTGTCAACATGAGCAGTTTGAATGGGGCCCGCTTTCTGCTGGATGACCTGGAGACAATCAGAGAAGAGCAGCTCACCTGGCTTATCTCAGCCCTGGTGCGGGGGCCACTCCAGGTGGAGGTGAGCCACAGCTGCGAGGAACAGAGGCCCGTGAAGACCTGTCAGCGGCTCTGCTTCCAGGTCTTTTGGGTCTGTACCTAGGGGCGGGATTGCTGGCTCACACGGTATTCTATGTTCAGCTTTTTGAGGAATCACCAAACTGTTTAACACAGCAATTTTACCAATTTATGTTTCTCTTGATTCTTGAAGCTTTTCTCCCCTCAAACTAAGTTCTTGCAAATCAAAAGCCTTGATTTTCAAACCTACTGTTCCAGACGTGAGCTTCAGGGACCTTTATTAGTAGTCAAAAACTGAACGCCCTTTCTTTCCTTTGCATTCCTAAAAGAAGAATCCAAACTCTTCTGGGTCAACTTGGATGACTCCCCCTGAAGTGCAGGGGATGGCAAATTTTTTCTGTAAAGGGCCAGGTGATATTTTAGGATTTACAGGCCAGGTGCAGTCTATGCCGAATAATCTTCTCTTTTTCTGTTTTGTTCTTTGTTTTTTTTTTAACAACCTTTTAAAAACATGAAAACAATTCTTGGTGCCAGCACGTTTGCAGGCCTGTAGGCTTCATTCAGTTTGTTGACCCCCATGGAGAAGAGTCAAGTTCAAGACATATATTTACCTATTTTTTTATTTTGAGCTCAACTCAATTAAGAATTTCATGCCCATTTGGGAACTGGATATCTGGTCTGGTAAGTTTTTTATTTCTGTATTTATGCTTGACCCATGGCTAAAATTTTAGAATTCAAGCTATAAGCTTTCTCAAACATATCAATATGTTTATATATCTTCTTTGTATATTTCTGTACCTATAATTCAAAAAGGCCTTTAACTCTAACTGTATAAGTGTATAGTATTTTCTTACCTGCTAATAGTATAAATAAAGTAGATTATAAAATCTTTTAAATCAAGGAGTTCTATTCTGATTGGCTTATAAAGATAAATAAGTACTTACATAAATGGAATATTCCTAAAATTCCCAGAAATAAGGAAATTGAATTTTCTTATTCTTTCAATGTGTTTAACTTTAAAAAAAAAAAAAAAAAAGTATCTTTATAGAAACTAACTCAAACATTTCAGGAATTCAGCATGAGTTAGGTAAATTTTTTTCAAATGAGACTAATTTAGTATCATTGGATTAATAAGCCAGTTCTGTCTACTCAGAGTCATCAGTGTTAAGTATAATACAGGACTACATCTTTTATCTACTTGGGTATATTCTTCATAAATTTATACAGGTTTACCAATCAAATAACCTAGCACAACTTCTACTAAATGTTTAAGATTGAAAATGAAAATTCGTATTAAATGGAATTAAATCATTATTTTGACATACCTTGTTTCAACAATAATTATATTTTGTAGTATGTCAGTCTGTTGATAATTTCCAAGATCTTTAGGTAACCATAATGTTACCTCCTATGTTTACTTGGAAAATCTTTTATTGTTACTTTGGTTAAATAGGTTTCAAGTATCCATGGTCCTAGATGGCCAGGCATCCGATGATCCTATCATTACCAAGTGTCCAGATCTCCTAACAACTTCTGATATTTTCCTTTCCCAAAATCAAATCCTAAATAATACCTTTTGCACCTAGAACTGTCTCTGGGATTTCCCAGAGAGTCCCTGGAAAATTGCAAAGGATTTCTTCTTTAATCTTGTAAAAAGAGAGATGCTAGAAGTAATTGGGTTTATTTGATGTGCTGTTCTTGGTGAGTTGCGTAGGAAGTGCTCACTGTCAAATTAGAAGCAATACTGAGTCTTCCCTAGGTTAAACGTTTATAGGTAAAAGATTATGAAAATAAATATTTCAAAAATTGTGTGGTCTATGGGAAGTTCCTAGAGAATTGTCACTGCCCTCACTGCCCATGATGTGATTCTTTTTATCAGGGTCTTGGTGCTGCTTTGTTGGAAATGAGACAATTCTAGCATTGTATTCTCAGTCATCGTTTCAGTTACTTTTTAAAATACTAACTTAATCAAAACTTTACTTCTTTAATTTGAACCTAGCATCTTTTAGGTCTTTGGTTTTTCAATCGAGGATTCATATCACTTACATGTGGATATTTATTAATATACAGATGGTTAGGATCTACTCCAGATGTACTGTCTCTTTACTTGAAATTCTTGATATTTGCTTGGTATTTTCTTACTACATTTGTTACTGAGCAAGAGCTCGATCGTGAGTATCTTCAGCTCCAAGCCAAGCAATTCTATCCTCACCTCTTAATCTACTCCCTTAATCAGCATGAAGCAACCAGAGTGGTCATACCCCAAATCCCTCAAGACTGAGGAATGTTCAGAAACTCAAGACGGGGCTGAAACCATGGGCAGGCCAAAACTGGTTTGGGAATGTCTCCTGTGTGCCTAACCTTTTCTTCTGAGCTTGTTTAACTACAGGTCATATAACCTGAGCATGCAAGAAAACCCTGACTCTTGTTCTTTAGATGACCTTTGAGACACCAGGGACGGAGCTTACCTCCCTCGGAACCAAGATTACGAGAACAGGGAGAACCCAGAAGCAGGTCAAATGACCTCTAAAATGAACCAACTGGACGATTCCAAGTCAAGCCTCCCACCTCTGTCCCCATCGCTCACCTCCCATTCCCATAAAATCTCCCTTAGTGCTCAGATCTACCTCCTGTCTCCATGCTGGCCAATTTTGCATTAAAGCTCTTTCTTTTCTCAAAATCCTAATGTCACGGCATTGGCCTAAGTGCACATCAGGCAGCGAGCCCTTTCCTGGTAACATATTCTCAGTTTCTCCATCATATATTGTGGCAGGATTGTTAGGTTCTACCTCAACAGTTTTATTCTGAAAATATTATGTACATCCATTTTTATAAATGAGATATAATGATCACTTTTTAAAAATAGGACTAATCTTTTTATTTTGGAATGACTTTGTGGTCTTGTTTTCCATGGCATGGAACCAAATTTCTTTGTCAGTTGTATTCTTATAATGAACTCCCACCAGATCTTTCAGTTTTGAAAATTATCAGAGTGAGTTAACCACAGCAATTTTCAGTCTTTTGTCATCTCAGATCATTTTTGTTTGTTTTAATCTGAGGCATCCCTGAAAGCTACAGGCCAGAGTGTCTCTTCAAGACAAAATGGTTGGAAAAGAACTACTTTGGGGTACAAGCTTTTGATGGCATCCACAGCTGAAAGGGTGTGAAACATTTAGTTGAAACAATTGCAGGAGGTACAATGAAAACAGATGCCAGAGACCACTTCAAACAAGCAGAGATAATTACAGATGAATGAAACAAGCCTTTTGGTTGTTTCTAGAAGACGAATGAGTATTAATAGTTAATAAGTAATACTAGGAGTAAGAGCAATCTTAAATTAGTCCCTCATCTTTAATGTCCAGTCTCTGGAGAGGTGGCAAGAGGCATGCTTCACATCCATTTAAAACACCCCAGAGCTGCGGCACAGTCTCAAAATTTGATGGACAGTAAAATAAGGAGGGCATTAAATCAGTTTTCCCTATCAGGAAGCACACCTGAAAAGGTAATGGGGACGTTACCACAATTCCACATAGCCATGGTAACTAGAAGGCACCAATTATGAGACAATGTTCTCCAAAGCCACCCATTAACTCCTTGGCCTCCAACCTCCCATCAAGGGAAATAACTGTGAGTTGGAAGGCAGCAGGATTTGACATGCAAATAAGCACTCCCAGCAACCCAGGCTGCTTAAATTCTCCCGGGGAGGGTGCTTGGGGTGCTCATTTGCATGTCGGTTACCAAAAAGGACTCTCAGTTCATGGCCATTTTCAAACATTCCTGTCAGAGCCTGGGAACAAACTGACGCTTCCGAACAAAGGTGACCAAGGCAGTGACTTCTCTTCTGCAACCCAGAGAAAGACAAACTACCTTCTACTGGGGACGTAAATATTCTTTTCATATGTTTCCCACACAAACAGAGCCTTGCAGACTAGCGGGAATCTCTTTTGTTAGAGGAAAGGTCGCTGAGGACATTGGCCCTTTCCCACCTTCATCTCAAGATGCAGATGAGCTCCTCACTCTAGTGCTAGTGCATCTGCTTCCTATTTAGAAAGAGTGCACTCTGAGAGAAGATATGCTTCTTTCTTTAATCCAAGCAATATTTATTGCTGCAGGGGAGTTCCAGTCTTGTCCTTTTGGCAAGCTCACAGCTCTCACTTTAAACAGGCAGAGAAAACATACTGTTTGCTCTCTTTCCTATGCAAAAGGCTGTGGTTAGCAGACTTTGTCTCTGACAAGTATAGTCATTTTTATTATTTCTAAACAGACAATCCAGTTCATCTTCAAGTCAGGACCTTCCTTCCCCGTGGTATCTTGGTAATCAACACAGTTCAATTGTCATCATCCTTGTTTGGTAAGTGCCTACTACCCGAGAGCTGGGAGTGCCCACCTCTTCCCTCTAGCAGCCCACACTCAAAGCACCCAGTGCTGGCCAGAAAAAAACCACAACTGTCCACTGAACACTTTCTACATCTCATAAACGGACATAGTATTTTCCGTGAGGACCAAGAAGCAGTGTACGGTTGTCCGTAGTGAATGGGAGATGCAATCCCCGGTGCTGTGCTTACCAAGGGGACAGAGGAGGGCAACACTGACTTCTCTCTTCCTTGGACTAGAGGAATGCTTTATAAGGAGGCTGGAATTTGGCAAGGCATACAAATGAGCTGCTTCTGTTTCTTTGGTATGGGTGAGACTGGTTCTACAGAAATGTGTTAAGAGTGGGGTAATTATTTTAGATATGCTGGTGTAACAGACTCCACCATTCTACATTACCAACTACACTCAGAAAATCCCTGGGAGCTCAATTCCAGCCACTTTTATTAGTGACACTCAAAAGGCAACAGCGGTCTGCTCTCTCAACCTCACATTCAAGGAGTACGTGGAGAAAATACATAAAAGTAGCTAAATAGATCATGTAATGATTGTTTATGCACAGTAGACTGCAAATAGCCACTTCCTCAAGGAATGCCTGGCTGTGTACCTACTGCTTTGAATCCCACCCAGTTCTTTCTGGTGTATTAGTTCTGCTCTTATACCACACATCAGCAACACATTTTTAAAATAAAGATTTATTTTATTTATTTCTCCCCACTCCCCTTGTTGTTTGCACTCGCTGTGCCTGTTTGTCTGCCTTGTTTCTTTTTAGGAAGCACTGGGAGCCAAACCCAGGACCTCTGATGTGGGAGGGAGGTGCCTAATCGCTTGAGCCACCTCAGCTCCCTGCTTTGTTTGTTGTGTCTCATTGTTTTTCCTCCCCGTGTCTCTTGTCGCGTCAGCTTGCCACGCCTGCCCGTCGCGTCAGCTAGCTGTCTTCTTTAGGAAGCACCGGGAACCTCTGCTCCCCACTTTGTTGTGTCTCTCATTATGTTCCCTCTTCTTGTGTCTCTTGTTGTGTCAGCTCGCTGTCCTCCTTTAGGAGGCACCAGGATCTGAACCAGCGACCTCCCATGTGGTAGGCAGGAGCCCAGTCGCCTGAGCCACATCCACTTGCCCCCAGCAATACATTTTTTCACATACAAACAAAAGTAAACCTCATCTTCCTCCACTTGTACCACCCAATGTAAGGACTGAACATTTATCTCAGGTTTCTTATTTTCAAAGCACCTTTATCACATGTGAAAAACAGATTTTAGTTTTGCTTATTATTCAAGAGAATAAATAGAGATATAAAGAAAAAAAAATAACTGACTACAGGTAAGTTCTGTGACTCAGCTGAAAACTGAACTCAGAATTTCTCAGGTGCACTCTTTTCATAAACGTAGGTGGAGCACGTGGAACTCTTAGCCGGTGAAAATTGCAGGATGAGCAAAGCCTCCAGGGGAAGGCATGCACCTTGTGAATCTTTGCCTAGAAATCAGTGGTTCCTCTGCTCTCCACCAAACGGCCTGCACAAGACAATTGATGGCCAGCTACTTAGGATCGTTGGAACAGCTGCAGAGCAGCTGGTGAGTGGATTAACAAGTCTGCCCTATGGGAGTACTATCACTGGATGAAAAATTCTGTTCTTTTGAGTAGTATCTCTGTAATTTGGTCATATGTGGGGTTTTATTAAGCATTGTTAATCATTCTTAAATGCTAAGACAGAAGATTTAGACTTTTTGGGGGAAAAAAATTATCTTCTAATGTTTACCAGGCTACAAAATCTACTAAAATAGTTAAAATTTCAATATTGACAGCAATTATAATAAGTATATATTTGATCAAATTGGAAAAATTACCATAAAGCAACTATTTGTAATTATTTTAATAACTATCAGTATATTATGTTATTTGAAATCATATTTCTTGAATACTAGTTGTTTATCTAGGGGGGAAATCCTGTTCTAAGATAGTGACCATTTCCTTTTGGTGTGAAATCAAGTCCTTTCTTAAGGTAAAGTCCTGCCCAAAGTCCCTGTGATTTCAAACTAGACAGAAAATCCATGCCAAATGAAATCTGCACTGCTCTACACAATCTTATTTTGTAGGAAATACTTAGTATTATATGATGACCAGAAACAATGTGTTGACAAAAGGCCTGGGATAGTTGTTAAAAATAAATAAGAAAGATGGTTTTACTATCAGTTATTGCATAAGTGGTGGGCTTTTGACTATTTTTTTTTCTAATTGAAATATTTGAACACATTCCATTTCAACTTTGACTAAAATAACATGATCATTTTTCTCTGTTTTTATTTTGGTTTGCTATCATTGCCAATATTTGCAGGTTTGATGAGAAACAAGACTTCAGAGATGAATGAGAGAATAAGACGATTGTGAATCCTAGTAAAGTGGATCAGAGTTGAATGGCATTGAAGAGATTAGGTGGGGGAGAAACAAAGTGAATGAAACAAAGGGAGATGTCTCAATCAAAGCACACTTAGAAACGCAGTTTCCAGGAAATGGCAATGAACACCAGCCACCGGACCTTTTGAAGAAATTACTTTTAGTTAAGACGCGGCCATCTGAATCAGGGTGGCCTTGATCTGCTTTACTGGAGGCCGTATAGAGAGGGCCCAGATGTCACAGAAGCCAGAAAGGAGAGGGCTTCATCGTAGGAGGCAGAGATTCAAGATCAAGGAACCCCAAGGATCACCGGCAGCTGGCGTACCCAGAAGCCAACACAGAATCCAGGACAAAGCAAGCTTTGCCGACATCTTGCTCTTGGACTTCTAGCCTCAAAGCTGCAAGCCAGTCAATTCCCCTTGCTTAAGCCATTGGGTGGTATTTGTCATAGCAGCCTGGCAAACTGATACACTGGCTCTCACCAAGTTTTACCTAATTACTTCAAGGAACACGGCCTCCATCCTGACAGGGGCAGAATCACACGGTACACAAGGTCATCCCTTCTGGGCTCTGTATGGGGGAAGGTGTAGAAAGGCTTGAAATGACCACCATCTGAAAACTGGGACAGAATAAACCCTGGGCATTATATTCATTATACAAGAAAGAGCCACTTGTTTATCAGGCCTCAGAGTTATACTGGAAGGCAGAGTTTGAGACTAGCCAATGAAAAGGGAAAATGATGAGACTGGTGTTACAAAGCAAAGAATTAAAATTTCTGGTCTATGGCCATACCAACGTCAACGCGCCCGATCTCGTCTGATCTCGGAAGCTAAAATTTCTGTAAGAAATCAAAGCTAAGAGTCTGTGGAGCATGGCTGCAGTGATAAGAGACAGTAAAACTTATGGGTACTATATGTTTAGAACAAAACCTTAACCATGGACTTGCCTTTTACATATGGTAGAAATGGAAAACAAAGTCAATAAATAGTTATGGCTTGAAAACTATAATCCTAATGTAGTATGTTAAAGAATTGCTAGTTAAGCATTTAAAAACACCACAAATAAGATAAATAATAGTATTTCTATTTATAAATGGTTAGGCACAGAAAGAAGGCATTCATAATGGATATTCATAGATCACAAAGCAATCTGTTTTCAGGTATAAAAACAGAACTCCAAAGTCTGAATTTCTATTCTCTTTCTGGGTTACTATATTTAGTATACTTATAAAAATGAGTCAATCCCTCTCATATTTGATACATAATTCCTGAAATGTAAGAAGAAATAGAATCCTTTCTAAATAAAGTTAGTAAACCTTGCAGGTTTAAAAATACCTTAATTTAGTATATTAAATATATATTTACTAAATCAAAATTACCCTCACTTTTTAATTTTACCCACTGTGATGGTTTAATGCTGGATGATCCAAGAAAATCAAGTCCTTAGAGCTAATCCATTCCTGTGGGTGTAAACCAATGGTAGGTGGCACACTTTGATTAGATTTCTTCAGTAAGGCATGATGCAGGGTGGGTCTTGATCATTGTAGCAGTTTGAGGATTATGTTTGTGAACTGGTCTGTTCCTCTGGGCATGATTCCCTTTGATTGTAGTAGATTCTGCTGAGATGCCTTTAAGTTATGTTAAGATTAGGGCTTTGATTCCACCACATCAGTAAGATGTAACTCAGGTTAAGTCCCTGCCCCGTTGGTGGGCTGATATAAATGGGCACTCACTCAAGAAGACACAGAGGAAGATACATGGGAAGAGAGAGCTCCATAGGTGCCAGAGAACTTTGTCATGACGTGAAAGAGGAAAGAACTTTAATCCTGTGACCCCAGAAAGAGAGACAAGCCCTATGTAAGCCTGTTGCTGAGAGAGAAAGGCTGAACCCTTGCAGAGATTGGCAACTATCTTTCTTCAACACGTGGCAACTGACGTTGGTGAGAAACCAACCTTGAGTTGGACTTTTTAGGGTCTTGTAACTGTAAGCTTTTATCCCAAATAAATACCCTTTATAAAAGCAACAGATTTCTGGTACTTTGCATCAGCACCCCTTTGGCTGACTGATACAATCATCTTACTGGAGTCCTTTATAAACAGGATAAATATGGAGAGAGAAACCTCCAGAAGCTGAGGTGAGAAAGCCACAGGAGCAGAGAGAAAGCCAGAGGAAGCCAGAAGCTGAAAGCAATGAAACCTGGAAGAGAAGGGAGAGACCAGCAGATGCTGCCATGTGCCTCACCATGTAAGAGAAGAATCCAGGAACGCCAGCAGCTGGTCTTCTGGGAGAAAAGCATCGCCTGATGAAGCCTTAATTTGGACATTTTCACGGCCTCAGAACTGTAAGCTTTTCAGGTAATAAATCCCCGTTGTAAAAGCCAACCCATTTTTGGTATATTGATTTTGGCTGCTTTTAGCAAACCATTTATTCAGAGCTAAGATTTGTTAAATAATTTTCCATCCCAACAGTTTCAACAGTTTTAAATGTGCTTTCAGCAATAATAAGAAATTAATTTGGGAGAGGTTGATTAATGGAATATCTGACTGAAAAGGTCTCTTTCCAGAATTTTTTTTCTAGATCCTTGTCTTTGAAACTTCGACATTTTATATATTGATTTAGTATATTAATATCTACATCCATACATACATATGAAACAAGAGTTTCACCAAACACTTCTCACCCTTTCTATAGCCAATAGTCTCTGGTACTTGCACTTCTTTTCCTGTTCTACTTTCTTTTCTAAAAAATGCTGATCACAACCATCAAATTGATTTCACAAGCCACTAATGGGTTTCAATCTGTAGTTTGAAAAACACTGCTCTAGACCAATTAAACATTGTACTTCACTTCAGGTTTCTTCAATTAATTTGATACATCAAGATAGCCAAGACCAAGAGGTGGCATATCGGTTTACCAACCCATAAGCGTCCTTCCTAGTAACCCATGCAGACTCTCTATAATTTAGAATAGGGCTGGTGTCACTGTAAATCTTACAGACATTTCCTTTATCTGCAGAAGGTATCTATTTTCAAATGGAGAAAAGAATCCCTGCTGAAAAACAAACGAAACCGTGTAGTAAATCTGACAGGAAGCGACTGGGGATGGGCTAACGGCACAGTCCACTTCCTTCCCTCAAGAAGTGTGAAGAGACCCTGAAATTCATCTTCCTTAGTATGTCACCACTTGGTGTGGCATCTGAGAAATGCACTTGCTAGTTAATAATTAACGAGAAAGATCTGCACTAATAGCTGCAGAAGGGAAAATGTGTGGTTAGGAATTGCCCTGCAGAGAGGAAGAGTTCCAGCAACGATGCCACAGCGTAATGCTATGGGATAAGGACAACGGCGGCTGTGAAACCTAGATGGCACTTCAGGTTCTTAGAATACAATCCTCTTTGGAAAGACAAGTTTCAGCACGGCGCCCCCTGCGTGCTCACTCATCCACCATGCCAGCCACGCGCCCCTCCAGCCGCCCTCACACAGCCTCTGGGGTAGCCGTCCAAGCCGTCTCCTGCCTCCACTGATCGACTGGATCGTTATTTGCTTGCTGCCTGCTACCCGCTTAGCTTGGAAGCTAATTCACTGCAGAACCCACCACGCCGAGGCCACTGCCAAGCCCATCAAGGCACTCAATGAGTCCTTGTTGAGTGAATAAATGAATGGATGGATGAGAGTGAATGAATATACGAGAGTGCAGCTTAGAGTTTTTTCTGCTACTCAAATACAGGGAGAGACTGGAAAGCACAGGAGAACACTGAGCATCTACCCAAGACCATTTTTGCCTTCCACCTATTCACCCAAGCCAAGAACACTTTGGCCACGTTTTTGTTCACCTCTGTCCCACTAAGGCGATATTTAGTAGGCTCCTGCTGTGGGCCAACTACAATAGCTCTCTACCCATCCTTCCTTTCCACTCCTTGGGCCACATTCTCGCCATTTCTCCCTTTTTTTTCACAGTAGCCTCTTAAATCTTTCATGCTTCCAGTTTCCTGCTTCCAAGAGCGACCCCCAACTCTACTCTCCATGTGGCTGCTGGAGTTCTGTTCTGGAACATGCTGTTCCCTTGCTCAAAACCCTCAAAGCCAAACTAAGCCTGACGTCACAGGCCCCCCACTTCTTCCTGGGTTCATCTTCCTCACTCCAAGTCAATACCCCAGTCACTGGCACTTTGCTGGGCACAACAGCATTTCATGATTTCACCAGCGAACATACGTGTCCTTCTTCCTAGAATCCCTGCCGCTTTCTTCACCTGAGATATTTCTATTCTTTCTTAAAGGCCCAACGCAAACAATCATCTTCCTGTGAGTCCTCCGGGTCCAATAACCCCCCAGGCTATTGTTCCTATTCCGGGCTCTCCTTCCTCCTGCAGTGACTCCGATAGCACCTCCCACCTTCTGCTGTAGTTTTTGTTTGCATGCCCCTCCCCCCATAAGACCCGGAACCTTTCAGCATAAAATTTAGTGAGCAAAAAAGAAGAGTTGTTTTTTAACTGTAGGACCTAGCCAATATCTTGGCCATAATAAGTTGTCAGCCAGAATCCACACTGTCAGCAAACAGTCCAATACAGTGAGTTTATGCAGAAAGAGGATTAGTACAAGGTGTTAGGCAGCTAACAAAATTCCTTTCTGGGATTTTTCTAGTTGAAATCGAACTACCACCGCCCCAGGCCAATGACGTTACAGGCAAGTAGTTCCTTCCCCAAACCTTTCCTGGAGAGCCAAACACTTCACCCCCGGGCATGCCAGAAGGGTCTCTGGACCGCATTCTTACAGCCTCCAGCCAGCACTCACATCCCCCTTCCCAGCTCACCCCAGGGCGCCAGCTGCGCAGCTCAGAGGGCGCCATCCCACACCCAGGGCCTCTCAGCCGCGCGCCCGGGCACTGCTCACAGGCATTCCCGCCCGCCCCGGGAATGCCAGCTCCAGGAGCGTCTGGGAAACGCAGTCTTAACCTCCACACCTGAAGAGCTCAGAAGCCGTGCCAGGGGGGGCTGCAGGGGTGAGCAGCAAACCCGTTTGCAGCGGCTGCCACGTCAATGCCTAACAGGACGAGGACAGAAGGAGCAGACAGACAGAATCAAAAGCCATAACCACCATCTCAACACCTCCATAGTCGGCTATTGTACAGGTTTTAGTAACTCAAATTTAGCTTTGAATTAACAAAGTAGACCATTATGTCTTCAAAAATATTTATATTCTTCTTTTCAGACAATTATTTCCTTTGCTGTGGTCTCTAGTACATCAGCTGCTTCTACTATTTTTCTGACGTTCATGCTATCCACCTGTTTCTCCCATTTTAGCTTGTGATTTGAAATATAATACACTCCTTTTTGTTTGCATGGGACCGTGAAACCGCTGATTAAAACACATATTGATCCTAACAAAAAAACAACAGAAAGAGTATTTCAAATGTGAAGCCATAATTCTCAGTTATTTCTATTAGAGCCAATAAACATTGACTCCATTTTTACTTTTCCTTCTGTGCTCAGTAACTTTCTAATACAGTAATGGCAATAACTAAGCTGTCTATTTTAGGTACAGTCAGTGGAGAAATCTTCTGTAAAAAGCCACAAGCCAAGTCAGTTCGTGCTTTCCTTTTGCTGGAGGTCTTGTCCCCTAAAGATCACGTCCCAGTTAGCAATTTTCTAGTGCATTTCCAACTCCCCTCACCTTTTCCAAAAAAGTATACCCAAGCTAAGTTTCCCAAGATAAAATTATGCGTAGTCATAGGGCCTATCCTATGCGAACAGCCACTGACTTACTGGATGACTCAGCTGAACTGCTTTTGTTTACGTGTGACAAACTGTGAAGCATTGAGAGTTTAGGAGGATAAAACCCTAGCAGCCTGGTGCCCAGTGAAGATTTTATCATAACGTGAATTCATTTTTGCATAATGCCTTATAACTTTTTTTCAGTATTTTTCTCCCATTAAATGACTCCCACAAAATGTCCAGGAAGCAATCAGGTATTGTTGCCATTTTGATGAGGAGGGAATTCGATTCAGGTCAATAAACAAATCTAGACTGAGCACCTACTGCGCGCCAGGTACTCTAAGCTCCTGCTGTGGATTGGCTAGTGCCCCCACAGAGTCCTATCCCCTGGCCTGTGGGTGTGGCCCCATTTGCAATAGGGTCTGTGAGGATGTGGCTAGTCAGGACGAGGCCGCGCTGCATGGGGTAAGCCTGGACCCAACAGGACTTATAAGCAGAGCAGATTCGGGCCCTGGTCTGAGGCGGCAGGAGCGCTGCAGCATGTGACGGGCACAGAGATGGGGCTGGGGGTCACCCGCGAGCCACCACCCGACGCAATCTGTAGCCTTCAGAGAAAGGGTGGCCCTGCCGACGCCTGGATGTTGGACTTCTGGTCTCCAAAACTGAGACACCACCTCCCATTGTTCAGGCAAACCAGCCTGTGGTTTTGTTACATCAGCGCTGGCAAACTGAGGCAGGTGCTGTGGTTAGTCTAGGGGGAGAGGCAGTGGGGTCAGGGCAGGGTAAGGGCCATCGTAGGAAAGTACAGGGGAGTATGTCTATTCTCAGACTTCCGGAGAAAGGGAGCGTCGCCTCCAAACCAGGGCACTCTGCCTGAGCCCTCTCCCTGCCCTCTCGGCGCTCCACGCCCAGGGGCCATTGGGCGATGTCTGGAGACCTCTTTGATTGTCACAGCTGGGGGGGGGG
>JAQZBX010056176.1:0-18244 GCA_029593785.1 Cabassous unicinctus
CATTGCTGTCCAGTAATCCCATTTGCTTCCACACCAAAAAGTCTTAAATCAAGTATGCAGAGTATTTACAATTGGAATTTATGTTGTCTTGCCCTTTTTTTAGAGTATACACACACAAAATGTGCTTTTTATTGTCAAATTGGTTTAAAAACGTCATTCTTGTTCTTACAAAAGGTTGATATAAGGGAGAACACTGCAGTAATTGCTATACGAGAATCATCATCCAGCTTCTGAAAACAACCAGCCATCTTTTTCCTTTTAAGACTCTCCAGAAGGCTGCAAGGCTAGAACCACAAATATCGGGTGACTTCCTTTGGAAATATTTGACCTCTCTTCTGTAAAGAGAATGTTATTTAACAGAATACTGGTAGTTTTGAACTTTCAGCACCAAAGTCTGAATGCCTATTCATTGGCATACGTTACCCTTAAGATTTTTAGCACCATCTGGAAAAAAAATGTTATAGAATTCTCACAAAATAAACCCAGGACATTACATTACAAACAAACAAACAAAAATAGTAATGGAATCATTTAAAAGTAGGACCATGGAAGCATCTTTCAGTGCTTTTCATAAAAGATAGTCTTTCAAAATGTGAACAAGAAGCCCTATGTTTTAATTTTTCTGGCTGCGGAAGCAAATACCATGCAATGGGGTGGCTTAAACAACAGGAATTTATCGGCTCACGGTTTTGAGACTGAAAGAAAGTCCAAATCAAGGCGTCATCGAGGCGATGCTTTCTTCCCAAAAACTGGATTCTGGGGCTGGCTACTGGCAATCTTTGGTCCTGGGCTTCTCTGCCACATGGCAGTGCATATGGCAGCATCTTCTGGCCTCTCCCTTCTCCTCTGGGTTCCGCTTTCAACTTCTGACTTCTCCCTCTGTGCCTTTTTTTCTTTTTCTGTGATCTTCTCTACAAAGTCTTCAGTAAAAGGATTAAGATCCCTCCTGGGCCACATCTGATGTAACTGCATCAAAAGATCATATTTACAAGCACCTATCCATAGGAATAGGTTAAGTTTAAGAACATGTTTTTCTGGGGTACATATCTCCAAACCACACACCCCAAGAAATATGTTTTTTATTTAAATAACTGAGAACGCCTGTGAAGAACCTTAGTAGCCTACTATTGAATGGAGTTTCCAATACTTTTTAATGTATTAAACAAAAAAGTATTGGGTTCCCATCACGGGCCAGGCATGGTTTCAGGAATACAGTGACGAATTAGATAGGGGAGATTTCCTCTCGCACAGAGCTCCATCACAGTGCTGAGGCCAGTGAGGAAGGAAGGGAGAAGGGCAATATGCAAATAAGGAAAACAGAAAAATATCAGATGGCGATCAGTGCTCTGTTCAGAATTTTACAAAATTCTGTAATAGGGATGAGTGGGTGGCCACCAGAGGTTGGATGGTTAGGAAAAGACACCTCCTGTCTAAGGAGGTGAGATTGGTATGTCAAGAGGATACCAGGATAGAAAACCAAGGGGAACAGCATTTCATTCAGAAGGGAAAATTGGTACAAAAGCCCGGATGCAGCAGTGAGATGAAGCTGGAAACAGATGTAGATAAGAGCCAGTACACGTAGACTTCCAAGCCAAGGTGACAAAAGCATCTGGATTTTATTTTAGTGGCATGGGAAGATGGTGAAGACATGATCTTATTTCCTTATTCTTGGAAGCATCATTCCGGTTGCTGGGAGGAGGTTAATTTGGCCTTCCCTCCAATCCATCATCTTTTCCACAGTCATTGTAGAAGAGTAGAAGTGGGGAAGCACTTGGGGTGGGTAGCTTGGCAAGAGATGGTGGTGGTGGGCTTGGGTGGTCAAATTGGAGATGAAAAGTAGATGGATGGGGGTAAATCATGGTGGTGCACACTGTTTAATAAGTTGGTATACCAGTGAGGTAGGCAGTGTAATACAATTTTGTGGGTTTCATGTCCTTTTGGCTCTATGGGGATTTGAAAAATATCCAAAATGGTCCTGGTAACAAAATGATACACAGAGTGGGCTTACTCCTATTTCTCATTGCTACTGTTATCTTCTCCCAGATTTTTAGTTCTGACGTAGAAATCCAAGTGGATTCATATAAACAGGGAGAGGACAGAAAAAAAGGTAGCATTTCTAATCTGTGTCACTAACTCAATTTTCCAGACAGACATCTTTTCTGCTCACCACCCCCAAAACAGCTTTGCTGTGCTCCCTGAAAGGACATACTGGAAAGAGCCTACAGTTCCCTCTAAATGGAGTTTGCTTATAGTCCGTTGCGATGAAAGAGCATGTAACCTTCTCTTTCCTTCCAACACAGAGATTCTCTGATTCTGGGAGCCTCTGTAGCTCCCCTGGGGACCCAGAAATCCAGGTTAGAAGTGACACCCTTTCTTCTGAAGCCCACCATTGATTTTACCCACTAGCCAAGTTTGAGAAATACTGTTCAGCAAGACAATTTTTTTTTCCCAGACAAGATTACAAGTTCTATAACCTATCCTCTGCCTCCGGAAGAGATTAATACGTTCTGTGGGAAAGAGAGGCTTCATGCATTACAAGAGAAAACCTTCAATAACGATTGTTTTTCCAATTCTCCCTTGAAATTCAAGGAGAAGAGGATAGAAAAGACAAACGAATGACAAATTGTTTTTCTGCCATGGAAAAAATTAGTACACAACTGATCCCAACTAACCACCATGTAACTGCACACTGTTTTCTGTATTTTGGTTCTCAGAGCCTTCTTGCAACACATTTATCATTCAAACTCAACACTCTTTTCTCATTTTGGCATGTCATTTGCCAGATCCTTGCAAAAAAAAAAAGTGAAGTGGAGTTGCAAAATACTCAGAGAGTCAGAGAGAGCCAGAAAGTCTGCAAATAATTTTCAGGATGAAAAATGAAAATAATAATAATGCTCTGAATGGTTGGTGGAATTTGACTTTAAGTACAATTTTAGTAAGACCAGGTTTTCACCTAGAGACTCAACTAAGAACAGAATTTTGATTTTCCCAGAGTTGGATTAATCTCAAATCCTTAATAGCACCAACTTGGTAAAGGGTATTCGTAATATTAAAGAGATGTTTCCAGTTTCTCGTGGTTATGTTCACATTTATTCTCGCTGATGATTACTCACTATCTTCCTGCGGTCAAAGACGAAGGGTTAAAAGATTTCAAGATCCATTTTAGAAGTGGTACTGAAGGAATGAGATCATCTATCACGTGGCAAGAAAGGGATAAAGCCAAAAACAAAAATCCTAATTTCAGAGTCTTCAATCTTCCACTGACCCAGCTGAGATTTAAAATAGCTTTCCAGGTGGAAAGATATTTGAGCACAGTTGATCTGGGATTGTTGCCAACAACTAGGTAAGCCGAAGTGATTAGGGAGCTACTATGATATAATGCAGTGGTTCTGAACCTTGGCAGCACATTTAAAATAATCTGGGGAGGTTTCTTAAATCTCTGTGGCCAGAGCACACCCCCAGACTAATTGAATCAGAATATCTGGGTGGGACCCAGGCATCAGCATTTTTAAAGTGCCCCAGGTGATTCCAATGTGCAGCCAAGATGGAGAATGACCTATGATGGAAATAGCACTGAGCAGGGAATGCTCCTCTGGCTGCGTTGCTGAATAGTTAGGTGACAGCTTCCTCAGATGTTAAACCAGAGCACTGAACCAAAGAGTCTCTAAAACAACTCCTTATGTTGTAACTTTCTCTTCCCCAAAGTAGAAGAACTTGATATACAAGGATACTTCTGTGCATACTTTCTTTGAGAACCTGGCTTTTAAAACAAATTAGTGCCAATGTTTTGAAAACAGGGATCATGTGATGGCTTTTCTTTCATTTCTGTCATTAAACTAGGAAAAACACTTTGTTCTTAAAATAATGTCTGCAGACCAAGTGCTCTACTACATTTTAAATATTGGAATTGCTTTAATTATTCTTTCTCAATATACAAGAAATATACGTTTTACAACAAATAGAGTCAATACAGAAAGTGAGAAGGGAAAATCCCCCCAAATCCCACTAAAGATAACCAATTTGATATATAGCTCACCACCTAGTAATAATCATTCTAGCATATTCTTCCAAATTTTTTGATTATATATTTTCCCACGAAAATAAGAAACATCCTTAGATATGCCAAGAGACAATGTAACAAATCTTGCAGACCATGAATTTGTCACCATAATTCTCTCTGTGGTTAGTCTTGCTCTGATCCAGCTGCAAGTATGTTCAATTCCCACACGATTGAACATCTTAATAAATTAAGCCATTGCATTTAGGTTTAAAGAATACATTCACACACTGAGGACAGACACCTCGCGAAGCAGGCTGTGGGACTGTTTTTCTCTGTTCTCCTAGATGTTTCTTTTAACGCAGCCCACAGCTGTGTTACCTCTAACGGCTCTTCTTTCACAGTTCGTGGTCCACATTCAAACTTAGGGCAAGATTGCCCTTATCTTCACCTTCATATTGGCCTTATATATTTTACGGAGGCACATTTGTATCTGGAGCCAAAGGCAGTAAGGGAAAAAATGCACAGATCCCAATGCCTGAGGGATTATGGCTTTTAGGATACATCCTACCCAGGAAGTTCCCTCCCACGGTTGGTGGGTGCCACTGGTGGCTCATAAAAGTTGAATAGGCACAGTGGTTTGGCCTCCCTCAGTGTTACAACTTTCAAAAATGTTTGTGTTGCTGCCTCAGCATCCATCTCTCCGTGGCTAAGCACTTTGCCCCCACACAGACTTCGGGCTTAGTTAATAAGCAGCTTTCCAGCCCGGAGGCAGAAACTCCTCCAGAGCCCAAACCCACATCTGCCGCCGCCACCCACCCCACCCACACGCCTCCCCAAATCCCACAGCTGGTCCCAAATGATAAGTTGACCATCCCCAAGGCCTTCGGACCCCCAGTCCCTTTCCCTTTTAAACTAAGCAATCCCTGACTCCCGCAGGAAATCTAGTAACCTCCACCCCTGAACCCCAATAAAGGCACATGCCCACAGGTGCCTCTCTGTGTGCCCCCCATCCTCTGGCTGAGCCACCACCACCATGCACGCTGATAGGGCTTCCTGGGGAAACTCATGGTACCCAGCCCCCCAAACCTGTGAGCTATCTTTTCCCAGGCAGTATGGTCTCGGTTTCCCACTGCCACCGGGACCCAAATTTAAAATCCAGCTTCACTAATTCAGAACACTCAGGCACAGAAAAATTAAGTCCATAGAGGTAGTCCATGCCATCCACTGGCCTGTGTATTTCATAAACAAATGATTTTATGATAAAAAGATTTTAAAACATGGCTCAACGTCCTTGATTAAATACGAGTAGAAGAAATATCCAGATATAAAGTCTTTGTCAATCAACAAAACCTAGCTCTTGACCATCTGCCTGGCTTCCCTCATTCCACTTTCCAGGGCTTTTTGCAACCCTGCCCCTTGTCGACAGCTCTGCGTGGCTGGGAAGGGGGAGGATTCTCAGTCTACTGCTGGTTGAGGCATTTTCTAGGAGCAACACCTTCTCCACAGGTTGCTGGATTTTATTTTTCCTTGTGTGTTTCTTTGCACCCAATCATTTTGAATTAAATTCTCAATCGTTCCCCCATCGGTGGTTATTTATGTAAATTTTGTTACTATAAATAACACGACAGTAAACATCCTCATTCATAGAATGATATTTTATCTCATTTGTGACAGTTTTCTCTATTCAGTCCCTTAGGGAGTATTTTTTGAAACACTCTAATTCATCCGTCATATTTTAAAGAACAGCCAAACAATAGAAACCCAGGGCTAGAGAAGAAGCCGCTCTCTCTTCTTCGGGCTTCCTTGCCCTCTTTGGAGAACGCGGTTGCAACAATCTGAATAACTCCCTTTCTGATCCGAGCTTCCGCACGGCTCTTTTCCAGATTCACAGTGAGGGGCAGGCTTGTCTCCCAGCTGTTTCTAATTAACTCACTCCCCTTTCTTTGGTTATATAACTCAGCGCTACTTTGCCTTTTTACAACCTGATATTTTTTTCGTAGGAGCCAGACGAGTTTTCAACACCCCAAATATGTTAGACGAAGCTCAATTTCACATGCCAAAATTATGCTAGACAAACAAAACATATTTGATTAGATAAATAAAGAGCAAATTCCAAAAAGTGTCATTCCTGTCATCATTGACACCTGGATCCCATTTCCAATATATTTGCTAAGTCCTTGAACCATCAACTTTGAAAATGGAAAGAGTTTGTTTATTTTTTTCAGCCTGGGGGGTGAGGGAGTGGTTCTTGATGGTCTTCAAAGAATGTCTTTTAATATTATGCCCATTTAGAAACACTTATAAATCCTGGGTCTTAAGCAATATACTTTTGAAAAGCATGTGAGTCCTTGGTACCATGATGGCTTTTGCTTTCCAAAAGCTGATCTCTCCTATATCAATAGATATAGATAGACATAGATAGACATATACATACTGATCCTACTCTACCGTAGCTGTTTTTATGTGAGGAATATGATGTTAAATGTTCTTAAATGGTAGGCTTGATTTTGTAATTGGAAATGTATGCCATTTTCTTAAAGATTTTACAAACACATGTGCTATTGCGGGTTGAACATAAATTCCTTGTATGCTGGTGGGAATGTACTTTGTCAGCCACCCACGGCCAATGATGTGGCAAATGTTTTTCCTTTAAAAAAAAAAAAATTTAATCGAGCTCTCGTACTTCACATCGTCCTGGAGTATAAAGAATAGAAATGAGAATCCTGAAGCCTCAAGGAAAGTTGGTCAAGACTTAGTAGCAGTTTATGAACAAAAGTAGCATTGAAATCCAAGAATTAAATGTGGGCCTTCTACCCACCAAGAAAACTGGGGGGAAAGTCCTTGTGCCTCCTACTTCCACAGCCTGTGAAAACTCATGTCCCTCTCCCAGGGATTCTGCTCATTCCTGAGCACTCTTCATTTGGTTCTTTTGTCCTTCTTTGACCTGGATTTGGCTTTTTTATATACTATCTCTTCACTCCCGGTCACTCAATGTGAGACTCAGCTCTCTTTTTGTTTCTGCCACCAAAACAAAATCAATTCACCAAAAGATCTTGACCTGAGTAGACTTGACTGAAGTCTACTTTGGATGACAGCCCATCTGGAAATCACGCCAAACAAGCTGCCGCCATCTTGTTTTTTCCTACACCCTTTCCTGCAGTTTCTGCTTCTCACCCCCTCAGTCCAGGATTGGCCCTGGGGAGCCAAAGACAAACAATGCTATTATCATTTCTACACCATGCACTTACCAAAGTGTTTTTTGTTCTTTTTTTTTTTTTTTAGGGTAGGCAAGGGAGTAAAGAAACTCCCTTATTAAGAAACAAGAAAAGAAAAACAGTACACAACCCCAAAAATGGGAGCAGGCATGCTGCAGGGTGAGATATGCCACCAAAAAGGTTTTTTCCTTTACCAAAGTTAATTCTTTCCCTAAAATTTGGGTGCCAATTTTTGAGGGGGAAAAAGTCTCCACTTTCTTACATTTGGCCAACACAAATGGTTAGAAAAAAGAGTACCTACATCAGAGTCCCGTTGGAAATCTCAGCACTTTGTTGCTTTGCCCCAGATTCTGTCCGTAGCACACTACAGATCCACATACCATTATCCACAATTTCTAAAGTACTAAATGCTCTTTGCAACAGAAAGTTTTTTTCCGGCCTTGTTAGATAAATCTAAACCGAGCTGAAGGGAGCTATTTTTAATACTTATTATTTATCTCACTTAGTGTAAGTATTCATATATTTTGCTACAAAAACATTAATGAGTTTCATTATAAAAGCTGCCTAGACTCAGCTGGAGGTACTATGTGATATACAATATATAAACCATTTTACCTTTCTAAAATCTGGAAACTTCTGAATTCAAACACGTGGCTGTCCCTTGGAATTCATATAAGAAATTACAAATGTGTAACATACTGATGTTACTGTCCATTTTCCTATGGTCAAAGTTGACTTCTAATGGATCCAGTGCAAGGATGATTTCTTCTCAATTATATTCCTCTTTGGCCTCTCTGTGTCAACCAAACCCTTTCTAAAAACTCTTTCTAACATTGGTATCAATGAACCACACTTTTACCACCAAGGTTCTGCCATGAACCTTCAGCTTTGTACTCCCTTTTTGATCTTGTGTATCCATCATGCCATCAACGACCATTTTTATTGCCAAATCTCTCTTCCATGTCCTGATCTTTCAAGTGTTCTACAAGCTTGTTTTTCTAACTGTACTCAAGATATATCTCTTTGAATGTCTTCCATACATCTCAAGTATAACATCTTCAAATTGAGCTCATAATCCTAAGGTTACCAGAAAGCTCTCCTTCCGCAGGCTGGCATTCCTACTCATCTATAATCATTCTCGTTGCCTATGTCAGAAAACATCTTTGACCATCCATTTCTTTTATTTTTAAATGTCGTCTACAAAATACAAATCAAAAACATCATGAGGATATCATTTCTCAGCTATCAAACTGGCAAATATGCAAAGGTTTGACAACATATTCTGTTGGTAAGGTTGAGGGAGGAAAAAAACGTACTCTCCTTCATTACTGGAGGATATGCAATTTGGTAAGATATAGTACAATTGAGTTTCATTTACTCTTTGACCCAGAAATTCTACTTCTAGGACTCCATCCACAAGACAGACTAACAGAGCTATGAATTAATGGATGAACAAGTCTTTTCATTATGACATTAACTGTAATAACAGAAGACTGCAAACCACTCAGATGTCCATCAAGAAGGGACAAGTTGAATAAAATCATAGTACATCCACACAGTGGAATACTATGTACCTGAAAAACAAAAAGAAAGAAATAAATCAGGAAGCTCTCAATGTGCTGCTATGGCAGTAGCTCCTGAATATATTGTCCAGTGTAAAAAGCAGGGGACAGAACAGTGTTTCTCAAAGGCTGCCTGCTGAGATTTTACAAGGGTGGATAACTGAAAAATTTCATGAGACTTCTTAGGATATACTCATGTACTGTTTGAATGAAGGGAAAGGGTACAGCCTGGCAGGAAAAAGTACAAGCAAGCATCAGGGTCCTGGGAGCCTTCCAGAAGCAGCTCCCCAGAAAGGTGCATTGTCCTGTGATGATTAACCTCCATGATATAAGCAAGGAATCTTGGTTTCAGTGGATCCCAGGCAAAAGTTCTCAGTGGGCATGTATCCAAGCCAGGCTGTAAAGCAGTGTGGGACATCAATCTGTGCATCCCTAAACAACGTAGACAGGCAAGGCCTGGGGCCACCAGGGGAGTTTCTGATTTGAAACAGCACATTATAAATCACTAGCTAGCTCATCTTGTCATTATCTTGGCAGAGGGTCAAGACCAGACTTCTAGGCATCCAGCTGTATGATAACCCTTATCTTGCCTCTACCCCCACTATCTTTTTGGTTTTTTTTTAATATTTTTTTAATTGATAAAATATACATAGCTTAAAATTTTGCAGTTTAACCATTTTTATGTGTACAATTCAGCAACATTAAGTACAAACACAATGTTGTGTAACCATCACCACTATTTCCAGAACTTTTTCATCATCCCAAACTGTAGAAATAACTCCCCCTGCCCTGCTACCCCATTCCCTGGTAAACTCTAGTCTACTTTTTCTCTATACATTTACCTAATCTAGATACAAGCATACATATATGCATGTGTGTGTATTCACTTGTATTTTCAAAAAGAAACAATGGAATAATAAACCAAAAAATTAATAATAGTTACTTTTAGGTAGAGGGAAGGAAATGGGTAGACGAGATAGGAATAGAAGTGAAACTTATCTGATCGTGCCTTGTTTTATAGTTTTGGCTTGGAAAGCATAAGAATTTTCATATAATTTAAACAGAAAAGAACAAATCTCCAAATTGAAAACAAATGGAAATGACCATACTTCAAGTTGTTTGGCATAAGCACAGGGGAAAAAACAGTACAGGAGACTTTAGGTTTGTCTTTTTTGTTGTTGATGATGTATAATTGACATATAATATTTATGTACGTATTTAAAGTATATAATTTGTAAAGTACACAGCCATGAAACCATCAACACAATTTACATTTATACAGCCCTCAAAAGTTTACATATCACCCTCAAAAGTTTCTTTACACTCCTCTGTGATCACTCCCTCAGCCTCTTCCCATTATCCCCCCTCCCCCGCCACATACACACACACACACACACGTGACGACTCACCTAGTTTCTATCACTATAGATTAGGATAAATTATATAGAGTTTTATATAAATGGAATCATAAAATATGTACTCCTTGTGGCTGGCTTCTTTCACAGCATAATTATTTTGAGTTTCATTCATGTTGTTATATGTATCAATAGTCCGTTCCTTTTTATTGCTCAGTAGCATTCCATTTTTGTGGATATACTACAATTTGTTGTTTATCCATTCACCTATTGATAGACCTTTGGATTGCTTCCAGTTTTTACCTATTACAAATAAAGCTGCTATAAACATTTGTGTACAAGTCTTTTATGGGTATGGCTCATTTCCTCTTGGGTAAACACCTAGCAGAATGGCTAAATCTTAAGATAGGTATATGTTTTACTATTTCAGAAACTGCCAGGCTGTTTTCCACAGTTGTATCGTTTTACATTCCCACCAACTGTGTCTGAGAATTCAGATGTTCTACGTGTTCACCAACATCTGGTATGGTCATACTTCTTAAATTTTAGCCATTCTAATAAATGTGTAGTGGTAGCTCAATGGGTTTTAATATGCATTTCCCTAATGACTAATGATATTGAGCATCTTTTCATGTGCACATTTACCATCTGTATCTCTTCTTTGAAGAAGTATCTGTTCAAATCTTTTGCCCATTTTTATTATGTGTTTGTTTTCTATTGAGTTTTGAGCACTCTTTCTATAATCTGGATACAAATCCTTTGTCAGATAAATTATATGCCAATATTTTCTCCTGATTGGTGGCTTGTCTTTTAATTCTCCTAACAGTGTCTTTCAAAGAGTTTTTAATTTGATGAAAGTCCAAATTATCAATTCAGAGTTAGTTTTATTTTGAATCATGCTTTTGTTGTTATTTGTAAGAAGTTTTTACCTAACCAAGGTCATTAAGATTTTTCTCCTAAGTTTTCCTCTAGAAGTTTTATAATTTTAGGTCGACAATCCATTTCATGTTCATTTTTAATATAGTACAAGGTATGGATAAAAGTTTTTGTTTGTTGGCTTATTTTGGCATATGGATTGAAATCACACTGAAACTGTAAATCAGAAAAAATTGACATGTGAACATTACTGAGTCTTCTGACCCATGAAAAAGATATATCATGGAGCAGGTGTAGCTCAGTGGTTGAGTGCCTGTTTCTCATGTGCAAGATCTTGGGTTCAATCCCCAGTACCTCCTAAAAAAAAAAAGTTATATCACCCATTTAGGTATTCTTTAATTTCTGTCAGCAATATTTTGTAGTCTTCAGTACACAGGTCTTTCATAAATTTTGTTATGTTTATCACTAAGTACTTCATATTTTTATATTACTGTAAATGGAATTTGTTTTTTTAAATTTCTCTTATTTATTGTTAGTGTATAGTAACACAATTTACACTTGAATATTGATCTTGTTTCCTGCAAGCTAGTTAAAAATCAATTATTCATTTGGGAAAAAATCAATTATTCATTCTAGTGGCTTTTTATAGATTCTATCATATTTTCTACATAGACAATCTTCCAGTAAATAAAAAGTATGACTTCTTCCAATCTGGATGTGTCTTTTTAATTTGTTTATCTTGCCTTCTTATCCTAGCTAGATTCTCCCATGTAACATTGAATAGAAATGGTGAGGGTGTACATCCTTGCCCTATTCCTGATCTTAAGAATAAAGCGATCTTTCTGTCACCATTTAAGTATGATGCTGGTTGTAGGTTTCCATACATGCCCTTTATCAGGTGGAGAAAGTTTTCTTCTATTCCTAATTAGCTTAGACATTTATCAGGAAAGTATGTTGGATTTCTTCAAATGCTTTTTCTTCATCTATTGAGAGGATCATAGGGTTTTCCTTAGTTAGTTTGTTAATATGGTGAATTATATTGACTGATTTTCAACTATTAAACCTACCTAGCATTCCTAGATAAACACCAGTAGGTTGTGATGCATTATTCTTTTAATATATTGTAGAATTTTATTTGATAAAGTTTTGTTGAGAATTTTTGCATCTACATTCATGAGGGATATTTGCTCTGTAATTTTCTTTTCTTGTAACATCTTTATCTGGTTTTGGTATTGAGGTAATGGTAGACTCATAGAATGAGTTGGGAAATATTCCTTCTTCTTCAATTTTTGTCAAACAAATGACTTTATAACTATTTTAATTTTGGATTCCAGGTGGTAACGAGAATGAAATAAATTTAAAATTTAATCAGCAGTCATATTGTTAGTAAGATTGTTGATATTGTAATTTGAAACAAATATATGCATATTGCAGATAAAACAAAAACTAATCATGTTATCCTTGTTAGAAACCAAGATTTTCTTAATAAGGGAAAACATATACAAAAATAAAAATCAACAAAGTAAAAAGCTATATTCTTACATTTTCTTTTTACAATTTTATTGACATATTATATTTACATATTATAAAGTTCACCTATTTTAAGTGCATAGTTAATGAGTTTTAGTAAAAATATATATTTGTGTGTGCAACCATGATGAAAACCCAGTTTTAGAATACTTCCATCACTCCCAAAAATGCCCTTTTACAAACAATTCCCGCTCCTAAACCCAAGCCTCAGGCAAGCACTGGTTTGCTTTCTATCTTTATAGTTTTATTTTCTAGAAATTTCATATTCGTGGAATCATACAGTATATATATTGTGCCTGGCTTCTTTCCACCTAGCAAATGTTTCTGAGGTTCATCCATGTTATTGCATGTATAAGAATTTGTTCTTTTTTACTGCTGAGTAGTATTCCATTGTATAGATGTACTGCATTTTGTTGATTGACATTTGTATTATTTGCAGTTTGGGACTATAATGAGTAATTCTGCTATGAACATTTTCATAGAGGTCTTTTTGTGCCTGTATGTTTTCATTTCTCTTAGGTAGATACCCAGTAGAGAAATTACTGGGCTGTATAATAAGTATATGTTTAATATTATAAGAAGGAGCCAAATTACTCTCCAAAATGGCTGTACCATTTTACATTCTTACAAGAAATTTATGAAGGTTCCAGTATCTCCACATCCTTGCTAACCCTTGGAATTATCAGTCTTTTTAAATGACAGCCATTCTAGCGGTTTTGTAGTTGTAGCACTTTGAGGTTTAAATTTGCATTTCCCTAAAAGCAAATGATGTTGGGCATCTTCTCTTGTTTTTATTTTCTACTCTTATATCTTCTCTGGTGAAGTATTTATTCAAATCTTTTGCCCATTTTTTTGTCTTTTTCCTATTTAAAGAATTCCTTACATACTCTAGGCACAATTCTTTAACAAATATTTGATTTGAAAATATATTCAGCCAGTCTATAGCTTATCTTTTCATTTTCTTAATGATATATTTTTTTTTATTTTGATTTTGACGAAGTCCAATTTACCATATTTTTCTTTTATGCATCATGCTTTGGGCATCATATATAAAATATCTTTGCCTTACTCAAGGCCTCAAACATATTTTTCTTTATTTTCTTCTAGAAATGTCATATTTTAGCTCTTCCATTCAGTCCAACGATCCACTTAAAGGTAAATTTTGTTTATGCTATAAAGTGAGTTCTTTTTTTTTTGCATATGGGTATCCAGTTGCTACAGCATTATTTGTTTAAAAGACTATTCTCTCCCCCATTGAATTGCCTTGGCATCTTTGTCAAAAATCAATCATATATATGTGAATTTATTTCTGGACTTGCTATTCTGTCTCACTAATCAATACATCTAATTTTATGCCAATATCAGACCATCTTGATGACTGTAACTTGCTAATAAGTTAAAATCAGATGATATAAGTCCTCCAACTTTGTTATACTTTAAAAATATTGTTTTGGGAGTTTGGAAGCTCCTGAGAAAGTTAATGGAATTACCATCTGACCCGGCAATCCCACTTCTAGATCTTACCCAAGAGAATTGAAAGCAGGGACTTAAACTGATATTTGCACACTGATGTTCATAGCAGCATTATTCACAATAGCCAAAAGATGGAAGCAACCCAAGTGTCCATCAACAGAAGAAAGGATAAACAAAATATGATATATGCACTCAATGAAATACTATTCAGCTGTGAAAAGGAATGAAGTTCTGATGCATGCAACAACATGGATGAATATTGAAGACATCATGTTGAATGAAATAAGCCAGACACAAATGGAAAAATATTATATGATCTCACTGATACAAAGTAATTAGAATAGCAAATGCGTAGAGTCAGAAACTAGAATATAGGTTACCAGAGGCCGGGATGGGGTAAGGAATGGGGAGTTAGTTCTTATTGGTACAGAGTTTCTGTTTGGGACAATGGAAAAGTTTCAGTAATGTATGGTGATGGTAGTACAACATTGTGAATGTAATTAACAGCACTGAATTATATACCTGAATGTGATTAAAAGAGGAACTTTTAGGTGGTATATATGTTGCTAGAACAAAAATTTAAAACACAAAAAACAACCATAAGACTGTACAACACAAACTGAGAATCCTAATGTAAACTATGGACTACAGATAATGGTTCAATTATAATAATATTCTCACAATAATTGTAACAAAAGTACCATACTAATGCAAAATGTTAAAAATGGGGACAGATATATGGAACTCTGTATTTTATGATCTTTCTGTAACCCTACAACTTCTCTAATAAAATAAATATATACACTGTTCTGGCTTTCTAGGTCCTTTAGCTTTTCATATACATTTTAAAACCAGCTTTTCCATTTCTACAAAAAAAAAAAACCAGGAGGGATTTTGATAGTGATTGTTTTGAATATGTAGATCAATTTGGAAAGAGATGCCACCTAAAAATATTCAGAATTAAAATCCATGGACATGGTATCCCTCTCCATTTGTTTTGGTCTCCTTTATTTTCTTTCAGCAATGTTTTATAGTTTTCAGTATATAAGTCTTGCACTTCTCTTTATAAACTTATTCTTAAGTATTTTCCCTGTTATAGTATTAGAATTAGAAATATCAGTAATTCATTTATGTGCTCTTAATCTAAAAATATTATTTTCTAGCTCTGTGTACTGAAACATCTTAAAGTGCTGAGAACTTAGTAGCAATGACTACCTCTACTTCCCAGGTTATTGCCTATAATTCCATTTCCCATTATAAATTTCCTGGAGAAACAGCTGGTTCCAGGTCTGGAGCAGGAAATATATACAGTGTACTTAGACCATCTTATTTTTTTCAGAAAGAACAAAGCTAACCATTACTAATAAGATTATGTCAAAGGAATTCAGGAGTCGATCCAAAGGTGTTCTTACTAGAATTATTTAAGCATCAAAAAGAATAACAACAACAGGGAGAGGGTGTAGCTCAGTGGTTGAGTGCCTGCTTCGCATGTACGAGGTCCCAAGTTCAATCCTCAGTACTCCTGAAAAAAAAAAAAAAAAAGAATAACAACTTGAGTGGACTGGAATACTCAAATATGTAAAAATCAATTAACTGATCATGATATTCAAGAAAAAGATGCATTGAAATTTGCTAAGACACCAACTTATTACTATGACACTTGATGAACCAAAGAAAATAATCAACTATTTAGCCTGCATTATATATATATATATATATAATATTTCAAGGTAAACAGATAGTGGGTAAAAGTTCTTTACAAAATAATTCCAGATAACAAATGCAAAAGGAATGATAGAAATACAAAATCACTATTTTGCAATTATGGAGTAAATAATGGATAAATATAATAATCATCAATGGGTACTAAAACCACTGTGTAAAATGCTGGTGTGCAACTTTAGAAATGAACCCATGGTTCATTCTTAGTATCTCTAAAAGGGGAACAATTAGACATCATGATGTAATGCAATAGGAAGTACAGAACACAACTGCTTTAGTTGTGTTCTAAAGGCTGCCAGTGCAAAAATACCAAAAACGGGTTGGCTTTCATAATGGGAATTTTATAGGTTAAAATCTTACAGTTCAGAAGTTGTGATATGTCCCTATCAAGGCATCAGAGATTCTGTCTCACCAAAGATTGGCTGCTGGCAGATCCTAGATTCCTGCCACGTGGCAAGGCAAAATGGTGGCCATTTCTGTCTTTCTGCAGTTGTAGACAATCTAAAAAGAAGGTGCATTTTTTAAAATTCTTATGTTTTATTTCCATTTCTTCAATCCTATTCATGTCCTAATTTAACTCATACCTAAACTATCCCATCAGCCTCCTTACTGGTTAACCAAGCCTGGTTCCCCATCTCTTCTAAATAACTTTGCACCAAATATCAATAGGATTGATATTACTAGAATTCCACTGTCATTACATTGCTCCTGTGCTCAAGAATGTGCTGTGAAAAGCGGATGTGGCTCAAGCGATTGAGCTCCCCCCTACCACATGGGAGGTCCCTGGTTCGGTTCCCTGTGCCTCCTAAAGAAGACAGCGCAACAGGCAGGCACAGCAAGCTGATGCAACAAGATGACACAACAAGAGACACAAGAAGAAAAACATAATGAGAGACACAACAAAGCAGGGAGTGGAGGTGGCTCAAGCAGAGGTCCCAGGTTCGGCTCCCCATGCCCCCTAAAGAAACAAGGAAGACGAAAAGACACAGCAAGTACAAAACATTGAGGGGATGGGGAGAAATAAATAAAATAAATCTTTAAAAAAAAAGAGTGTGCTGTGACTCCCTATTTCCTTCCATACCTTTCCAACCCTCTCCCAACACAAAAACCTTTGCTCCAGTTAGGCTGCTTTTCTCATACTTTCCTGCCCACACTGTTTTCACCTCTATCCTTTCCTTTGGTTATTCTACCTTGCTCAATATTCTTTCCCCTTGTTCTCCATCCATTTAAATATTTCCCATTTCTTAAAGCATGAGAGTTTAAATTCCTGCATGAAATGTTCATGAACCTTTTCCTTTTTTGAACTGCCACTGTACAAAAAATTTGTTCCATACAAACAAAAGCATATTAAATGTTGTTTGTCTTATCCTATAACCATGTTATTATCTATGTTAGTCTTTTTTCTTTATGCTGGATGCCCAGTTCTTGAGCTTATATCTTTATTTCACTTGTTTCTACTTCTCTTGGGTTTTGGGGATTGAGTTCACAAGGATAAGAACGAATTTGTGTAGAAAGATCACAATTTGTTGAGGGTTTACTGTATTAGAACCTTTCTAAATATGGCTGTTTGTTCTCGGTGTAATTGTTCTCTGAATAATTTTTACAGACACCAAATACCACAATTCCCAAGTCGTGTTTAAATTTATGAATTTAAATTCTTCAAGGTTCCTAGCACATTGTATATTCAATAAATAGCTGTTGACTGAGTCTAAAGTTTCGCCAATCTTGGGAGAAAATCCAGTTTCTATGATATTTTTAACTTCTCTAAGAAATCAGTAATAGGCAAATTAGACAAATTTTCATAATGTTGTTGGAGGGATCCTGAAAAGGACACAAATTACTGATAGCTATATCTAATGTGTTTACTCCTCCCAGGAATGGTAAGAGATATTCTTTTACACTAGGGAATTAAGATACAGAGGTGGGATTTGGGCAAGAATGACAGACTCAGGAGAAGCCTTGGGAGATAGGAGAAGTGGACTTTTGAGTGCCCCCAAAACATACAAATTAGGCAGCCATGTCTCAATGGATTTTTTCCTGTTCAGACATTAATAAATGAGGAACCAAATCCCACTGGGTACATAGTACATATATAGATAACACACTTGGGCCTTTAAGGATACAAAGTTAAATAAGTACATTTGACAAATATGTAAAACCCAAACGCTAGTAGGGAAGTGTGATGGTTTTGATTACATGAATTACATTGTCTTGTACTTATATTCAATACCATATAAAAGATGTAATCATTTTCTAAATCATTCCTATATGTTCATTTTACCTCCTGATTCTACACATGGTCCCTGTTTTCTGCTTTGTTTATAATGAACTTTTCACCTAACAAAATGCTCGCCACAGAATAGATGCTCAATAAATATTTGTTGAAGTGTTCCATCAGTTAAGTAGGTGAATATATTGGAGTATCTATACGTTAGTATTTAGTTTATTGATTATTGATACCCTGTGTGTTTACAAAATGACAGGTTAAAAAACAAACAAACAAAAAAAAAA